>CAEFZY010017778.1:0-16182 GCA_903066815.1 Brachyrhaphis roseni | reverse complement strand
GCCACCACATCCCAACATGGCTGTGACGTCAGCAAGGAGGTGGTGGAGTCATGCTTTGGGATGAAATCATGAGGAGAGAGAGAGAGAGAGAGAGAGAGAGAGAGAGAGAAAGAGAGAGCTGGTCGGCCCCTTCAGAACCCTGAAGGTGTGAAAATGACCTCAGCAAAGTATATGGACTTTCTGACTGATCACTTTCTTTCATGGTTCAAAAAGAAGAGCCAAACCTTCAGTAGCAAAATCATCTTCATGCATGACAATGAATGCTGCAAGGAATACCACTGTGCCATTGGCTGCTATGGGCATAAAAGGAGAGAAACTCATGGTGTGGTCACCATCCTCCTCTGACCTCAACCCTACTGCGAACCTTTGGAGTTTCCTGAAGCAGAAGAACTGAGGGTGGAATGCAGTTCATATCAAAACAGCAGCAGGAAGATATTCTGACATCCTGCAAAGAAATTCAAGCAGAAACTTTCCACAAACTCACAAGTTCAATGGATGTAAGAATTGTGCAGTGATACCAAAGAAGGGGTTCTATGTTAACATGTAACTCTGTCTGTTAAGATGTTTTTGATTGAAATAGCTTTTGATTTTAGTACATGTGATCACTTAATGCTGCACATTCAAAGAATGACCGTTTGCAGTTCTTTATAATCCATAAAATGTTTAGAAAATCTGCTGTACATAATATTATTCCCTCACTAAAAACATACGTGGAGTGTTGCCGAGATTTTTTTTCATGCACGTTTGGTTCCATGGTAGACATTTGGGTTGTCTAAATGCTTTTTCTCACCAAGCACTGCATCTTCCAAGCAGGAGCCCCTCTGAGCTGCAGTTTCCAAGACTATCTTCTGCCTCACAGAGCAGCCCTCTGCTGCAACTCCTCCACTCAGCTCCTTCAGACTAGTGGCAACAGCAATTATTAAACACCAAGTGGAACTGCATGTAAGTTAAGCTCATTATGCAAGATACTTTCTAGTGCAACAGTGAGAAAATTGCTAAGTCAAATGTCTTAAATTTTGCTTAATGTATGCAGCATTTATATAACAACTAAAGTCATTTTATTGTGCTATAAAATGGTACGATGTGTCTGGAAAATACATAATACTGCCTCTTTAAGTTCCATACTCCTCCTCTTTTGTTTTCACTTTAACTCAGTTGCGTTCTGTTCACATTCTGGCCCTTCTGGTTCCCTGCTACATGGTTGTCCACTGGTTCTTCTGTCTTTTTCAGTTTTTCTGACTGTTTCCCAGGTCTCACTTTATGTCCATGTCCTCCCTCAGTCATTCCAGTGGAAGTTTCTTTGTAAATTGTTGAAGGCTTTGCTCTCCGAAAACTTTCTACACTGCTGTCCTACTCATTATACAAACCATGACAAGTATTTTCAGCCTTTCACCATCAAACATAGGAAGAAAAAAAAATATGTCTAATTACTTTTTGATAGTTTTTTTTTTTTTTTTTTTATCATTTTACACATGGAGATTTTAGTTCTTGCAGGTACAACATTGTTACCAATTTATCTGTTTTAGTGATGCAATCATACAATCCATTTATGCTGCTTAACATGTCCTTTGGCTCTGCATATAGTAATGTAAATGAACAATGTGAACACAACACACATTGAGGGAACTTTCTGCCCAGGTCCCTCTTGAAAATGAGATCCAGATCTCAACGGGGTTTATCTGGTTAAATAAAGGAAATAAAAAAAAAAAAAGATGTGATCTGACCTACATACTGGTATGGGGATGTTAGTCCAATGGACATAACTGATTCATCCATTCAGTCATGCGTTACCTCCTGTAGGTCTGTGGGACTGAATATTGGACTACATGCCTTTTACAATTATACATCACTTCATTCAAATAGAAACAGAAGCAAGACGTGACAACTGAAACAGTTATGTGAATCATGCCATAGTGATGGAAAGATGCTTTTTTCTTTTCTTTTTATGTCTTTTTATGTTGGGCATTTTTCTGGATTTCTGGATTTAAACATTGTTTTTCCTGTGAATAAATTGATAAATGATTTACAGGGAGGCTCTATTGTTGAGTTGTCTCGGTTTTCTTGATGTGCTAAGTTGTTTAAGCAATGATTGCACCTGCACTAATTGTGCCGTTAATTACTTTGGAACAATCAAATCAGCAATAACATGACTTCATGTTTGGTATGCTGGATGTCCACCTACTCAAATAGTTTTTTGTGAAGAGTATATAAGCATATAAGTGAGACAGAGAGGAAGAAAGTTAAACATGCATAGAAATAAGAAAGTGTTGATTTATAACAGTGGGTTAAGGTTCATATTTTCAAATTAAATACAATGCCTTGTACAGTTAGTGTGGCTGGATGTGCATCTATAATAAAAAAGGAAAAAGGATTCATCATATCCTTTTGTGAACTTTACAAAAATCACTATTGAATGTGTTCTCTTTACTAAGGGACCATGGCACAGATTGAAAATGGGCCAAGAACAGCAGTCACAATGCACATATTATTTTAAGGACGCAGTTCTCCACCAGCTGAGCTTCAAAGCAGTTTACTAGGAATGCACCGGTGCAAGTGCTTCTTTAAAATTAACCCTATTATATACAGCTGTTAAATTTAACTCCTCCATGACAGCTTAGCTTGTGTGTGAACCGTGCAAGATGGTTCATACCGTACCATGAGTTATGTACGAAATAAACAAACATTGGAAACTACAAATACCATTAAACAAAAAATAATAATAAATATAAACAAACAATAGTGTTAATCAAAACAGACAAACATATATCAACAATCTGAAACATTTAAAATTAATATCAAATAATTAACAAAATTTACTTTAAATAATTCAGTTTTAAATAATAATAAAAAATAATTTACTATCCGTTACATCCTACTTGACAGTAAAATATCTTGCAAGTAGAACTGTAATATATTGCAAAAAATGTATAAGGAGTTTCCACTTCTCTTATATTCAAAATTACAATATAAACTTTCACAGGCAAAGTTTATTAAATATTGCATATATAAATACTTTAATGTGTATCTGCCAGTGCAGCATTATATTGTGGAATAGATTTTATATTGTATTACCCAACATATTTCAGCAATTTTGGAGTAACATATCTTGTCCTAAATTTCTAATATATGAAAAGTGGCAATTTCTTATATGTTATTTCATATATTGCAATAACTGGCCTTGGTATATTTGTCAACATATATTGACGTACAGTATAACATGTGACCCTTTATTATTTTCTGTGTCAATTGACTCAGATTACATACCTCATATGCTTTTTAGCATATACACGTTGTAAAAATACATTTATTATTAAGAATTACAGTAAACATTAGCTAGTTTTGTAGTAAAGAGTTAAAACAGCAAATTGACCAACACAGTAGCTTAAGCAGTCAAATGTTTCATTTCCAACGAATTCAGTATTTCATTTTCAGGAGTACACAGAAAAAAGAAAAGAAAGACATTCCATTCTTTTAACACTTCAAACATGTTTATGTTTTCTGTTGCTCCTCAAACAACCTCAACAAGAAATTATTATTTTGTGCATTCTGTTCAGTTTTGTCACGAACTTTGAGTGCCAATTGGCATTTGTGGACTGTGTGCAACCTTCTTAAAACACTGTCCTTTCATTCACTCCTAAATTTGGAGTGAATCAGATTGGATCAGATTGGCCTTGCATTGATGAAGCATAGTTTGGCGATGCTCAGTTAAAAGGTTTTCTCAAGAGTGGAAAAATGAATTTTCTCATGAAGCAGTGCTGGCTCCGAAAGTCAGACCATGTTTGAATGCTGTCATGAGAGAAGGCATGTAGCTTCCTGTGGAACTACTTTAAAATTACTAAGAATTGAGCAAGAAGATTGAAAACCAGTAAAACAATATCTGCCTTTTCTCTGATTACTTCACTTTTTTACAGCCATTCACAATTTTAAACACAGCAATTTATTTACGTTCTTAAAAGGACAAATACTATTTCAAGATTAAAGAACAAAAAACAGTAAAAAAAAAATGTTCTGGTTCTGCTTCACTCTGCTGTACCAGGACGGCCCAAGTAACCCATCAATTCTGGTGCCAGGAACACATCTAATAAGCATTCATTACACTCCATATGTTTAAGTTAATAAAAATGATGTTTTATGTGTTGCTAACACTTTTCTACACTGTGTGCTGAAAAATGCAACTCACCTCTCGTGCAGCTTTCACAGACTGGCACTGAGTACAGGGTCCAGCAGCATATAACCAGCCACACAGAGGGTGAATTTTATTTTGAAATTAATAATTATGGCATTGGGGCCACGGTGGTAGAGTTCAACCTGTAATTTATGGGTTGCAGGTTTGATTGCTGCTCTGCATGCGTCTGTCTTTGTGTCCTTGGGCAAGACACTTCACCCACTTTGGCTGCTGGTCAGAAGAGCCAGTGGTGCTACATGGCTCACTTCTGTCAGACTCAGGGCAGCTGAGACTATCAAGTAGCTTGATATCATCAGTGTGTGAATGGAAATGATGTAAAGTGTCTTTGAGTGTTACACTAAAAGTGTTATGCAAGTCTGATTGTTGGGGAGCTGGGGTTTGCGTTCTGTGTGGGCTCCACCAGAAGGAGCCAAGGAGTTGCTGCTCACTGGAGGGCAGAACTGTTGAGCAATTACACATCTGCAAATCATCTGCTTTATCAGCCAGAGGTTAAGAGGAGCCAGTTGCCTTTAATGGTATTCTGTGCCTCCCTGTGGTTTTGTAGCGCTCTGTGATTTCTCTGAGATTTGTTGATGTTCCAAGTCTTACTTGTTGTCAGCAGGTAACAGGTTTCACCTGTAGCTTCCTGGATTCCTTTCTCTGTGACACCTTGGTTTCTCCTTGTGCTTTCAAAGATATCCATAAGGACTTCTGGTTTAATCTTCATGTCTGACAATGTTCATCTCCTCTTCCCCCATGCCGGCTCAATGTAACCTGTCCTCTCTCTGACATCCTCTAGTCCAACAACTCCACCTGGACTCTCAAAGCTCCCTCGCCATACCTGGTTGTCACCTCACACTAGGACCCAGCCCCCGGATCTCTCTCACCCCACTGATGGACTCTTCATCTGTGTGAGATCCAGGTTCTATCTACCTTTAACATTTAAGTTTGTGCTGCTCATCTGCTACCTAACCTCCTTACAGAGTTCCACTTATTCCCCTTCTGCCTCCAGTTCCCCGGACAAAGACGCACATTCCATATTCATTAATTGTTCAGTAAACTTTATTCATTTGTTCAATCGCCTCCTGACAGTGCTCTGCATGTGAACTAATGCTGTATCTACAACCACTAAAAACACTAGTGTCATTTCATTAAACAATAAGAAATGTAAAAATGTGATATGAAAACTTGCTCCTGAATGAAGTGTGGATTAGGACAACAATGGAGAGCGCTCTGGTTACCAGTCCAACAGAAATTAAACGCACGTCATTTACTCGTAATGGGGCTCTATTAGTCAGATCATGCACAATGCCTCAGATCAAAATAACAAACTTATGAATAGATCTCTTTCTTTCCATGTTCTCCAGGATTTCCCATCCATATGTCACTCTTTCACCTTTGATCTTATTTCTGCTGATTCTGCTCTCCTTCAATCACTTCTTGGCTCAAGTCTAAAGCCTTTCCTCTAGACCTTCTTCTGACTTTGCAAGGGTCAAACCACAAGTCTCACATCATAGCTTTCTTATCCAATCTTACACACGCGCACACACCCCCACGCACACACAGAACACATAATACAGTGCTTTCTCCTCACCATTTCAATTTTCCTTTGCCTCTCCTCTTTTGTGCCCCACCCAGTTTCAGTGTGTGTCCAGAGCAGTCTGCCTTCTGTGTGTAAATGCTGCTTCCAACATTCAGCTGGGTGTGTGTGTGAGTGAAAAAAAAGGGAGGTAGGGGGGTAGTCATTGCTTGGGTTCCGATAGCAACAAGATGGGTTTCTGGATGACACCACTATCTCTGCAAAACAGGCACAGGCAGACCTTTAAGTAATGAAAAAAATCCCAGCATCACCTTGTTGTCCAGAATGCACAAAAAGAGAAACCACACACGGTGTGATTTGATTTGACAGCTACTTGTAATTAATAATACCAGACAGAGAAGCACATTGATGTAGTAGGCATTAGTGGTGCTATAAAAAGAGCTCTTATTGTTCCTGGGCTCTAGACTGAAGATACAGTGGTGAGTTACAAGAACAGCAGAAGCACAGGTAGACCAGAAAGTTTTCTCAGGAGCTTCACAACAGAGAGGAAGTGTTGGTCTTTTTTTATTGCTGTTCCTCAGTTTCTCAAGCTTGATGTTTTCTGTTCACAGTGCAGACAAAAGGACTGAATCATAACTTCTGCATCCTCTTCAAACTACATGGTGGAATAGCAGAATGAAATATTTTCTGACAACTTTCTATTGGTCCAACTGTGTTTCTGCTCACTGGGCTCATAATTGTCCTTTGTTTTTACTGAATGAAATAAATGTAAACAAAATGACTTGATAGCCTAGCTGCTAGCTAGCCAAATGAGACCAAAACATTGCATTTCTTCATGCTCATGGAGCTGCGTTTCGCTTGCTGCTGCAGTATGTTCCTTTGAATGAAATGTTTCTTTCAGAGATAAGATGAAGGATTATTTACATCTGTTAGGGGAGTGGTAGCATGTCAATCTGCTTAATATAGATCTGTGAAGCTTGTCTGAGCTGAAAGCCGACTAGATGCTGGACACCGACAGATGCTACTTTAGCATCAACAGATATGACAGATACTGATACTGGAATATTTCCAACAAAAGGAAAGCAAACTAAAAAATAGCTTTTTAGTTTTTTACAGATGATGATGAAAAAAACTTTTACAGATGATGATGAGATCTCATGAAATGATGATGATGATAATGATGATTTATTATTTTTTTTACATATGATGATGAAAAAAATTACAACCCCAACTTATCTTAGTGTAGAGGCAACTTAGGTTATCCCATATATGGTAAGGAGAAGCATTTCCACCACCTGGTCTAAAAATACAGTGAAAAATGTGTTTTGATATATTTTTCTTTGCAAATCTCATTAGAATTTTATATATGAGTTCATTTGATTTCCTCCTATTTATTTGTATTTGATTTGTAGTGGAAAAACAAGCTTGAAGACGACCTTCTAAACATTTTATTTGCAGTTGTTCAGATCTTTCTTATGTTTGTATTATCCATAGAACAAATTATCTGTATTAATTGATTGCATTTTTCTTGTTTTCCACAAATGATGTTTGTGGAAAACAGTTATTGCACCTATTGGTTTACAAATACCCTCTGTTAATTAGGCTTTGTTTATACTGCAAGCAACTACCTTCAAATTTACAAACATACCTTCTTTACAGATAACTTCATTACTTTAAGTTTCTTTATTTCAAGTATTCAACTTGTGTTTTTAATACAAATAGATAAATGTATTTGGTTAAATCTGTATAATAAATAACACAGAGGAAATGATAAATAATGCAAAATTTGTGCTCACCTAATTCAATCTACCACTGAGGTGTTTGCTGTGATAATTCAGTTAGCCTTTATTAACTTCTGATTCAGTTGTGTAGATTCTACATCATTTTGCAGTCCACTACTTTACTACAGGATGGGATTTGTATAAGATTCATCTTCATCAACTATTAAGTCCCTATAATTTTTTTATTAAAAAATGGGAAGTTACACATCTGGTGTTCTTAGTAAATATGAGCCATTATAACATAAAATTCAGAATAATTTATGAGAACAGACCCAACTATGTCTGTTTTTGTCCATCCTGTTCATAGTTCCAATATTTTTCTTGTGCTGTAATGGGACTGAGCCCATCACAATAAAGGAGCAGAGAGAGAAAGAAAGCAGAGTAAACAGTCTGTCAGAGATGCCAGTAATGGAACATTAGTTTAAATAATTCCCATTTAATACATGATCAGTCAAGCTCAGAGTCTCCTTTGTTGTGTTTTAGGTAAGGAATATACACAGTCATTCTGAACTGTGCTCAGAAATGTTCAAGAAATAAAGATTTTTGCTCTTTCTGAATTCTAATCCTCAGCCATTAGGATCCACTGCTATTGATTTAATGGGGCCTAACATTAGTGTAGAACCATCAAGGCTAGAGGTAGTGAGGCTGAGCCCTATCTGTTGTCTCCTAATGAGATGCTTGAGTTTATCTACAAGTGTAGGTAATGTCCAAACCAGGACAAATTACACTGAAAAAGAGCTTCGTTAATTACTTGTGATTAAAAGATAACCTGTTAAGTGCTTGTGCTTCACCATCTGACATACAGTATTAACCTGGTAGTGATTTCCTTTGAGCCAGTTAAAAGTTGCCCTCCTGTACAGTCTTTTGTTAACAAGCACAGTAGTATAGTTCAGGAGCTTTAACCACAGGTTCCTATCTACATCAGGTTTTGTGACTTTCTACCATTTTACAGTTTTCATCTAATCTTTAATTGTTTTTATCAGAGGCTTCTTAAAATCTGCTGTATACAGGAGATCCTTCTTGCCCACAGCCATTACCCTTTAAAGAAACTTGAATAATTTGAATAACCATATTTTTCCTTTGGGAAACATTTATGACAATTTTTTTATACATATTTGTTGAAACTGTCACCATGTTTTGTCAATATGTATAAAGCAGATAATCTGAAAAAGATCTAACTCCCCTGCCTTCTCCCAGTGCTAGCTAGAAACAACAAGAGCAATAGTACCTAAAAAACATATAACATATTTCTGAATTGAAGTGTATTTGAAATGATCTCTACAAAAGTAGATGAGGAAGAAGAAAGATGCCAAATAAAGTTTTGATTTAATAAAGTCCATCATGAAGATAAGATATCATCTCCAGTTATTATTTTCGGTAGAGGAAAACTGCCCCAGCATATTTGGTGCCCAGCTTCTCCATGTGGCACAACTGAAAAGTTGAGACAGAACTAAAACAGGAGGAAATGGAAGAACAATAAAAATGCACCAAATGCAGGGACATGAATTAATATAAAAAGCCTTCATGTATCAAAATCATTCTTTTCTAGAGGCTTTCTGCTGTACAGTTAACATGATGCCAGACGTCAACAGATGCAGTGATTGTCAAAATACATAACATATAATAACAATTTTCTAAACTTCATCACTAGTCTGGCACATCTGACAGTTAGTGGGGAAGAGAAGAGCCTTATTGGTTTGGATAGCTTTCCCCTTCATATTAATATATGAATTATTTGAAAAGCTGTTTTTAATTTAATTTACATCTATGATATTTATGAATATAAAATAGCTGGAAAAGAGAAAAATCTTCAAGGAATATGGTCAATGGCTTGTACTAGAATATCGCTTTTCAAAGTACTATGTGAATGGCAGCGTGTGAATGGCAGTGAGCCATTCACACACTGATGGTGGCAAACTACTGGATAGTAACCTCAGCTGCCCTGTGGCAGCCTGACAGAAACCGTGCACCAGCATTGTCACTCAGAGCAGGTCTTGCTAAAGGGCAAAACGACAGAGGCGTGGGGATCGAACCAGAAACCTGCAGATTGTGGGACGAACGTAAACCACCATCATCACCATAATTAATTATTAGAAATGTGTTTTTGTGTGACACATTGCCTGAATGTTGAATATATATTGTAGTTAGCAGTAATTAATGAAGATTACTAGCAAATCTTTATTAATGTTCCTGAAGACTAAGCTTTGTGAATCCAATATTTTTTGCATTTAATGATTAAATTCATAAAGTTTTCAGTGCAAAGTAACAAGCTGGGTTAAGCAATGGCAATATAAGTCTCCATTGGTTTGTGAGGCAAAGCATACCTGATGAAATGTCAGCATTCATTTAACTAATTTACTGACCTCCCCTTGCATGCATTCATGTCGTGTGTGTCTAGCCACCTAAAAATAGCCAAGACACCTTCTGAATCAGACATGCACTCTCCATTAAAACACTAACCTGCCTTCATTATTCAAGAGTCTGCTTGGTTCCTTCGCCTGATAGGTGTGCTGGGGGTGTGGGATGGGATAATGTAGAATAAGAAGTGACAGTAACATTCTTCTGCACAGCATTCAAACACAGTGTTGCTCATTAAAAATGCATCTTGTTGAGTACGAACAGCCCTCGCCTAACAGAGTGGCTCATCAGGCGACTTACTGGAGACAGTGGAGCATCACACAGACATTCACCAAGGTGCTGCTCATTTCATTCAACAGGCTCAAAGAGAGGTTTGCTCCCTGTAGACTAAAACTTGTCTTTACAAGCAAAGCGTTTTGTCAGGTGTCTAGCAACATTTGCAACCTGGATTACAATATTTCTTTAAATGTGTTTGATTATTTTATTTATTATACTGCTATATATTTTAAACACATCACCTGAACCTAGTAGGTAAGACTGGGGTAAGTTGAGCCAAAGAGTAAGTTGAGCCACCCCTTGTTTCTAGGAAACGGTAAAACACTTTGATCATGTGACCAAATAGGTAGAAAGCAGGCATCATTTAATGAAGTTTGTGAAAGTAAGACTTTTATTTCTTAAATGTTTCACTCTCGCAAGTGAAGTTAGTGTATCATAAGTTTCATAAGAATTATGTCTAGACAATAATAGTTTTTTTATATCAATTGTGCTATTCATGAGCTACAACATGATGTCATCAATTGAAGATAAAAGTGTAGTATTTTAGGGGTAAGTAGAGCCATGAAGCCATTGGCTCAACTTACTCCATACACTTACAGAGTGAACATGAGTCTCTCTGATTGGTTGACACTAAGAGTCTATCAGCTAAAGTTCAGAATTTTAAATCCAGCCGTGTTGGACACTCTAGACCTGCTGTGAGACTTCCCAACATGTCCAGACGCATGTCCACACAGACTTTGCATTCAAACCAATATATAAGTTTGGTACCAACCTAAGAGATCCTAAATGTGAAAAATGGCTTGTCTTGCCCAAGTCTACTCCTATATATATATATATATATATATATATATATATAGAGAGAGAGAGAGAGAGAGAGAGAGAGCTGACAGCATAGCTATCAACTCATGTGCATTTAGTACATTCTGTTCTTTAGCTAATGTTGCACCTTGCATCTTCTGTCCCGTCCAGTTTATGACCTGTGAAGTCTGCCATTAGTGAGAATATTCTTCTACATTTTTGGCTGTTTGGGGCCGATAAAGGGTGAAGCAAACACAATGAGAGGAAACAAGGATGAAATGTTGTGAGAATTATTTTAAAAGGAACAAGACAAACTTTCCCTGGTTATCTGATGAGACTTAAAGTGCAGGCTGATGTGGAAATAATGTTGCTGCAATATTAATGATGTTGCATCGATGCAGTGATGCACTGGGCAGTTAGTAAGTGGAGGTACAACATAAATGCTGATTTAAAATCTGGCAAATTATTTCTTTGCTCTAAGAGATTTATAAATAATCTAACATCAATTTGTCTGCAACTCCTTTAACAGCTGCAGCTCTGCATCTGTTTGTCTTTTAAAATCTTACAACCAAAGGTTGTGATGGAGGAAGTTTGCTTCACGGTTCATTGACTTAAAACTTTCATTTAACTGCTCGGTGATCTTTTGCTGTGTAAAACGTTTGCAAAAATATTAACAGAAAATGAGTTTGCCATTTTGTCAGAGGAAGCAAAAGGAAGAAACAGAGTAACTGATGTTGAAAATATCATTTGAGCAAAGACAACAAGAGAAAAAACCCATTCTGTTGCGTTTCAGTTTATTTAAATATTTTGCTAATGGAACCTACCACTAAAATTTTACTTTGCAAGATTTGATGTCAGTTTATTTATATAGTTACAGTACAAGACACGATAAATATTGTCTTAAGATACAAGAAAAACATAAAAATCTATCTAATCATAAAGATAGATTTAAAAGGTGCTATTTTCCTGTGGTGGCACAAGGGGCAAAGCATGACCCTTGTATTGAGGTCTTACTCCTCATGGCAGTGGTTGCAGGTTCAAATCCTGGCCTGGCAACATTTGCCACATGTCTTTCCCCTCTCTCATTTTCCTGTTGAACTACTTTCAAAGAAAGGCCCCTAGAGCCAACCATTTTTTTTATTTATGTATTTTTTTAAAAAAGAGCTATTTACATTCAAGTGTAATTCCAGTTGTCAAACAATGCTGTTAAGTCCAGTTTGATATTAAAATAATAATAATAATAATAAAAAGTTATCTCTGTAGTGCTTTCTATGGTGATGGACTCTTTTCCACTGTAAATATCCCAAAGGTATTCTCTCAGGGCTGCACTGTGGCCTTGCAGCACAGTCCAAAAACATGACTGTTAGGTTAATTTGTTACTCTGAGTTGCCCCTACATACTGTATGTGTGTGAGTATATTGTTGTCTGTCCTGTGTGTCTTCCTGTGGTGGACTAATGACTCAGCCATATTCTCTCAAGTTGAGGTATGTAATGGCAAATTTTATAATGTGCTCCTCACCCCTCTTTAGGTTATCTGCATAGTCTTATCATGAGACTGGTCAAGCTGTTCTCAAAACCTCTGCAGTGTCATATAACAGCAGGAGGGCCTTGATCCTGGAGACTATGAGTGTTACTTCCCCAACCTAGAACTTATCTGCCGCCCTCTTTAGCATCAAAGAACAATCCCCTTTCCTTAATAATAGACAAATGGCAAGACCATCTGTGTTGGACTCCACAGAATCCCTGGTAAGTAACAATCAGGGATTCACACCTATAGTCCAATCAAGTCTCTCTTTTCTGACCAGAACCTATAAAAGGTTCTGGTTAGAACCTTTTATAGGTTAAAACCTATAAAAGGAATTCACTTTTATTCATCATAGTTAGTGATCTTTGACTAGATCAGCTTTGTTTCTGTTTTGCCTTAGTTCAGTCCTTTTATTATGTTCCCTATATCTAGTTATAGGGTTAAATTCATTTTCACAGTTCTTGGTTTTATTGTAAAAGTTCTCATCATCTGTAATGTAGTTTTAATATTGTATTAAATGGGAGAAGAAGTTGCCATGTTTATTAACTTCAATAGGTCAATCTAACATATATGTAATAATCTACCAGTAGATGGTGATGCAGTGATGCTCAGAGCATCTGTGTGAAGGATAGAGGGCTTTAAATTACACATTAATTCCTTTGGAAGTGGCTTGACTTCCAGTCATCACTCTCTGACTCATCCTCTAAAGATGTGCTTACAAGGATGTTGGTTACTCACTTTGTGCATGTGCTTAAAATGGCTCACCAACTGCTTTTACCAAGTCATGTGTGCCTTACCCATTCAGGAGTTAGTGGGAAGAGAAGGCAGGTCTGACCTTTATCTGTGGTTTAGAGGATAATGTTGCTACTTTCAATCATGGGACATCATTTTAAAGATTTGCCAGATGCCTGAAGGTGCTATGTTTGTGTAGTAAATCTCAAATGGAAAAAAAAAAAAAGTTTGTTTGAGATAAAATTCTGGAATAGATATGCAGTTTTTTTATACATATATTTTTAGTAAAATTATTTTAAAGTTTTCTTTATAGTAAGCTGCTATATCACTGTTTGCTATCTTTCTTCATATGCTGTCATGTAGTTAAAACCTGAGGAGATGAATGGTAGTTTGTGTATTTCACCTCTTTGGAATATGAGTATATCCTTTCATGCATTTGTGTATATACTGGGAACATTAATTTTCAGGAACTTCATTGTAATGCTTTCTTTTTAACCTCTAAACAATGGCAGGATAGGGACCCTGGAGGAACTCTCCCATTTGCAACTGGTGTAATATGCATACACCTGCTGCTGCCATACATACTCAGCCATCCCTGCAGATCCTCACTAGATCTCTCAGCCACTCCAAAATGCATGTGCCAACACTTTTCTTGAATGACTTTGAAGGCAGGTTGCACAGTGGCAGAGTTGGTACAGTAGCACTGTGGAGCATAGCAGCTCTAAAGTGCCACTGCAACAAATCTGGAACAAACTTCCAGAAAACTGCCAAACTGTTGAAACACAGAGTTCATTTAAATCAAGACTAAAACTCACCTGGAAAATTAATCAGCATATTTTCCTTGTACTGATGTTTTTAATGACACTTGGGAAAATGTAATGCCTCTTACTTGTTTCACAATTATTAACTAAATTATGTTCATGATGTTTTTATGTTGTCATGATCTGAAGCACTTTGAACAGCCTTGATGCTGAAATGTGCAATACAAACAACTGATTGACTGATTGATTGATTAGGTCAAACTCTGTACCGGCTGTCAATTAGTCAAACAATCAATTAATCAAGTTTATTTGTATAGCACATCTCAGCAACAAGGCATTTCAAAGTTATAGAACACACAGTCAACAATTGTCAAGTACCATCGTTACACATAATATGTTCATCAATGTTTCATTCAAATGTCTATAAAGCAGCTCTAAACAGGTGGATTTTAGTCTTGATTTAGAGGAACTCAGTGTTTCAACTGTTTTACAGTTTTCTGGAAGTTTGTTCTAGATTTGTTGTGCATAGAAGCTGAATGCTGCTTCTCCATTTTTGGTTCTGGGGATGCAGAGCAGACCAGAGCCAGAACTGGAAGGTTGATACAACAACAGCAGCCACACGACTACTGATGAAAATCCGGTTAATCAGATCAATCAGCAGAGCTACATTTTTTTAAAGCAGTTGTGACAATTATTGGTAGTAAATGGGTGCAATAACTATAAGAACACAGTTTGTGGCCCCAACCTCATAAATCAAACAAACACTCCTGAATTTGAAAAAAAACAACAACTAAGCTTTCCAGTTTAGGTTTTCCCGTTTTATTTTCTGAATTCATGGACTTTACTAAGTAGTTTAGATTCATTCCAAAGTCCCAAACATTCCATGATAGTTGACTTTTCAAATTGTCCTTGTGTGACTTAGTGAGTTGTGTGTATGCATGCAGGTTGGATGTGGATGTGTGTCAGTAATAGCCATCTGATGCAGCTCCCTCTGGGCCAATAAAAGCTGACAGTCTGCAGCCTCACCTTCTGAAACACCACTGTTGGATGAACATCCTCTATGAATTCTTTTATGACGCTTTTCTCCTGTTGCTGGTTACAGTCACCAGCTGTTGGAAGCTATATTCATACTTTTATGTGTGCTTGATGGTTTAAATATAACCAAGAAATCCTGTACAAAGAATCAGAGTGTTTTGAGCAATGAGAAATAGAAGTCATTAATAGAATTTTGTTGAGAAACATTAAATATCAGCGAGAGCAGAAATTCTCAGTCATGGTCCCGGACCACGAAACACAGCTAAATAGCCTTTAACATTTTTTACAGAAACAGAAGTGTTGAAGAAGACTCTTCCAATTAATTAACTTTAATTGAGTATAATGTGGTTCTCCCCCATCTTTACAATGACTTCCACCTGACTGCCGTACGCTCAATTAAAACACAATATAAACTGATGTTAGCAGTCAACATTCAGTCTCTGCCTTTTCTTAAGACAATAAAATTGGAAAGGAAGCAGCGACTACTTCTCTGTCAGACATTTTTCTTCATTTTCTGCTGTCACATTAATTTTGTAATATTCAGCGGCATGCTGCTTGTTATGGATGGTTATAATCATTTAGGTGTCTTGATTGTTTTGTCTATATACTCCAGGGAGGCTCCTCTCCCTGTAGAGCAGAAGTAAAATGTCTCAGAGTTTGTAGGAGCAAAACTGATGGGTGTAATAACTCCATGCTCATATGCACATTTCCACACAACCCCTTCTCCTGTAGTTTTGTCTATATTACCTGTTTGTCAGTGATTGAGTGTGGCAGTAAAAAGGCAGTGAGAAAGACACAAGGCATGTGGGATGATTGCCGGGTGGCTTTGCAGAGGGTCCAGGTAATTTCCCCTCACAGTTAACTCAACGCCGTCGTTTGTCAGCAGCCACTTGCACTGCTGGCAGCTATTGTGCCAAGCAAAGTCAATGGTACAGCTTATGAATCTGCCCCGCCGTCAACTGCCTGGCTTATAAATCCAAACAGGAGTCAATTGCTCAAAAGACGACTCCATTGACACATCTGGCAGCTCTAGACAGTCGCAAGAATACCCATCAGCGGGACATCCTGGAGGCAGGCAAAGATTAATTAGAACAGTCCTGTCAGAGGAAACAATGGGGCAGTCTAGAAAAATATGATAGATAGATAGATAGATAGATAGATAGATAGATAGATAGATAGATAGATAGATAGATAGATAGATAGATAGATAG
>CAEFZY010017769.1:0-19620 GCA_903066815.1 Brachyrhaphis roseni | reverse complement strand
AAAGAAAGGGAAAGTCCCTATTTATAAACCAGGTGGTTGATAACCTGATGTATTTTATTTGTTTTTATTTTCTGGTTTGAAGGTTAAAGAACCTGTTTTTTATGTTCTACTCATTCAACCAGGCATAAGGTCTATCGGTGACCATATTCAGTGTGATGGTATATTTTCACATGTGGTTTACTTAAATTTTCATTCTGAAGTTTGGTAAATAAATATTTTACCTGAATAAAGTCTTGTTATTTATGGGTCAGACATAGGTAGTTACTTGGGGTGTAATATTAAATAAATAGAACCCAGAGCGCTAAATCTAGCCTTAGATACACATGAAATCATAAATTTAGATTAGGGATTTTTAAAATTATTTAAGAGATCTGGGTCTTCTTTAACGAGGCTCTTCATACATCTTGGACTCTAGAGGCAGTTTGGCTACAGTTAAATGAGGTATGAATTTAGATTATAAGACGACCAAGCTCATGTAAATCAATGTATGGAAATATTTGAAAGGGCAAAAAGTATCAAAGGTCACTTACAATAAATTATTAATGGGTTCTTGGATTTCTTGGGGGCAATTGTGAGACAGAAGAAAGAGAAAAAAGTTCTGGCAGCAAAACCACAGCAGGTAAAATCCTCTGTTGCCTCATAGCAAGCAGGTCCTGGGTTCAATTCCCAGCCTGGGGTCTTTCTGTTTGAAAGACTAGACAAAGGGTGTAAGCACATGGAGAACACCTCAGAATGAGTGCTACCACATGGGTCGAGGAATGATCAGCAGCTTTTTCCTTTTAACCTCTGCTGATGGCTGATGATCAGCAGGTGGGATCCCCCCGAAATCTCACCTGCAGCTCCAGAGACTGAAGATTTCCCGTTTTTCACACCTAAAACTGACATTATGTCTGATTGTGGTGATTCTGTGTATCCCTGGTTACTTTTCCCTTGTGTTTCTTTTTTTTTTTTTCTTACGGCTTTGCTGGCTCCAGCGGCCCTTGTTTGACAGTTGACAGACAAGCAAGCGGATTGTGAGAGATGGGAAAGACATGTGGGGCAGAGACATGGAAAGAGTGAAAGGAGGAAGTCTCTGCTCTCTAAGAACAGACTGATGTTTTCAAGAGAGACAGAGACCAGCACTTCTGGAAAAATGTTCTAAAACTGATCTGACACCAGAACAGAGGACATGTTGGACAGGAACCAGATCCAGTACTCCAGAGACAGAACTGCCGGCTGTGAGGCACAGAGCTGGCAGTGTCATGGTTTGGGGATGATCTGCAGCAGCAGGATCTGGTCAACTCTATTATATCTGAAGGGGTTTGATGCAAGTTATAAACCCCTCACACCAGTTTATCCCTCTAACCTGTTTACTCAAACATAAAACATGTTGACAAAAGTTATCATTGTGTCAGATTGTACAATTTATCTTTGAAGGAAATAAAAATATACTGCACTAATTTTTAATATACAGGACTGTGCCTTTGCACATCTCCATATTGAACTTCTCCATATTTACTTATATTGTGGCCACAAACGTCAGTGTATTTTATTGTCTTGAGTTCAATATTATTTATTATACCCCGATTAATGATCGGGTGGTAAAAGAGGTTAAACAAAAATATTAACAGCAAAGATATTGATTATTTTATTAAGAGCAATTGTTTGTTAATGTGGAATTTTTCTCCTCTCAATGAATGGAAATTTTTCCTTTCAAAAAACCTCAATTCCTTCCGTGACATGTTGTTTTCACTTTTACATGTGACTTCATATAGTGCATCTAAGTGTTTGGGATGAAATCAGCCAAATCAAATTTCTTCAACTTGGAACAAAACTGTTCCATTCTCCTCATTAAAAGACTGCTTACAATGTATACAACCTTTGCCCTACAATTTTAATAAAATAAGTTAAGCTTTCAAAAATAACCTTTTTTTATCAGAGTGAAAAATTGTCCTAAATTTACCCAGTAACAACCTTCAGTCAACCTTCTGCTCGAATTACCTCAGATGGAGTGGCTGAGAGAGTGGGCAGAGCAGACTCAACAGACACAGAACATGAGGGCTGGGTTGGAGTTTGTTCATGAAGAATTAGAGAGTCACGACAAAGTGGTAAAAAGAAGGAACAGTTAGAGAATAACTGCTACAGCACCACGAGAAAAAGGGAGTTTCATCTGCTTCTAAGAAAAGCAATTTCAAAGAGGGAATGATATGGAAATACAATTCCTGAGAAAACCCAGATGAGAAATGAGATGGCAGCAACACAAATGACAAGAAATAAATTGAGCTGGAGTGTATTAGATATGCAAATATAATGACCCTGCAGAGTAAACAACTGGGATGAAAATTCAGATTTTTAACACAAGACTCCTCTAGTTTATGTTGGCTCTATATTACATTGCTGATTAGTGCATTAAATAATAAACCAAGCTAATGTCAATATAAGAGCAAACAATGAAGAATAAACAAACTACTACTGATGAGAATTAAAGGGTCTGAGATAATGAAGGAATGTTCAACAATCCTGTTAGGGGATATTGATGGAGTTCAAAGAGTTATTAATGAGATTTCATCCGATTTTCCTGAAAACGTGTATGACAGGAACCTCACTTCTCCTGCTGCTTTCTTTTCTAAGAGAACAGAGAAATTAATGGACAAGACTTGAATTTCTTCCTCTGACACATTACTCCTTGTGCTGTTGTAAGGCCAGAGCAGATGCTTCATTACCATAGAAACGATGGGCTCCTAGTAAAACCCCTTCTGGAACATAAACCTTCACCATATTCCATACATCACCACGCTCTGCAGATCGCCTCTCTCCCTCAACACATAGATCACTGGGAGAGCGATGGACGGCCAAGAGTCTTGGGTCTTTGTGTGACTGAGAAGAAGGATCATACAGTGTAGACATTTACTACGGGAAACCTGTCTAATCACAGTTGGGGGAAAGTTTTGCAAAGTTTGTTGGATTGTTGAAGTAGAGGATTGAGGTGAATAGTAAGATTGCCGTCCTTGGTTGGCATGAATCGAACAAATTGTTCAATTTGAAAAAAAAAGTATGAGAGAATAGGACTATGAAGAACAGGTGACCTGGACATCAGTAGACTGCTGGATAATTAGAGCTCTGGTTGAGGTGAACATATAACCATATGCTGGATCGGGACCATCTGGTGTGTTTTTTTTCCATCCTTTGAAATGTAAAGGTTCTTGAAACACAAGAATTGTGATTGGTTTGAATAGACAGAGGAGAATGTGTCCTCCTGGCCAAATTCACTAGTGCTAGCTGCAGCTTCATATGGTGATCCCATCTGCATCTTTTTTGTCATTTTCTCTCTGCAGCATCTCTCTGTTGATCTTTGATCAAACCATCAGATCTTCATTTTTATATTAAGATTCATACATTTTAAGTAACATTTTCTGCATTTTTGGAATAATGTGTGGAATGCTCAGACTCAGCGCATCTGCACATATAATGACATTGATCTTACACTACAGAACCTCATGTTAAGAAGCTACATTTCCTCCCAATTAAAGCTTTGCATTTCCAGAGCCAACTTCAGTTGTGATTTCTGAGATCACTGTCCTTGTATTTATTTTGACAGTGTCACCGTACAATACACACGTAGCTCAAATCAGTACATCAGTTAGCATGCTACATTAGCTGCATTACTTCAGCTAAAACTGATGTGATAACAAGAAGTTATATTCTTGCTTCATGACTTGATACACAAACTATTTCTCAGGTTACTCTTTTGGAAGTTAAATCTGATGGTAATCTGTTATTTTTTTAACCTCTAGAACCCGACGGACCCACCGGTGGGTCCAGCTGCCACGCCAATAGCTGTGAGGCTATAAGTGATATACTTTTGTGTGTGTTTGTCAGGCAGAAATGAATTTATACCCCCTGAGGGTGTAAGAGGTTTTAACGTATCCTTACCTAGACGATCACCTGGACCCTAAATCTGTTTATCTGAATCTGACTGTGTTACAGTGGCTCCCACTCCCACTAACCTCTTACCAAAGTTTATCTTTACATTAGAAGATTGATAAAACATCAACAGATTAAACTTTCTCTACAGCAAGTCCAGCTGTGTAAACATTGCCTAATTAACCCCAAATTAGTTTGGTTCCCGCTGAGCACTAAGGCCTCTATGAAGCTTTTGTGAGGCACATTCTCTCTTGGATGGAGCCAAGCAACATCTTTCTATGCTTTTCTGTGGATAATCGGAGGAACAGATTGCAGTGAGTAAAACACGGCAATCACAGGCCTCAACCATCTGCTCCACTTTTTAAATGGAAGATCTCATTAGACCATCCAGAATATTTCTTTAATACCAGCTAGCTCACTGTCTTGTGTTCTCTGTCTTCTCCATGTTTGAATCAGTCTGATGGACAAAAATGAAAGGTTTGTTTTCCCTCTGTTTAAAAATATACTCAAGAAAATAAAATTAAAACATTTCCAGTTTGCTATTCATGTGGCACTGTTCTAATTATGTTGGAGAAGCACCACTATTGTGTTTATACAGCCTCCACAAGCTGTTGAGAAATCAACACTTCTCACACAGTGCAGATAGAAAGGTTTCTCAAAACACAGTGTCTCAAACCAGAACCACTAGCAAAGCAGTGGATCACTTTATAATGATCTACCTGGGAAGCTGTTACTCTGGTAGCAACCAGAATCCATCAGTGACAATGATGGCAGCACACAGAATGCAGGCTGAGCTCACAGTTGTGCAACAAACCAAAGAGGAATTCTTGTTAACCCACAGACTGTAAAAATTTGTTTCAGAACGTACTTCATCAAGAACATCCTCCTGCTTAACGTGGCACAAACATAGAAGAGTTACAGGAGCCATATGCATCATGAATAAGAGCCAAGAATCCTGACCTGATACTCAGAATGGGAGGAAAAACTTTTCCATGCTGTTCTACCGTCAGGCTTTGTTCCACTGCTGTGTGTATGTTACCCTCAGAGGCAGCAGAAGATCCAGGATCCCATCTGGTCTCATTCTGCATACTTAAAGAAATAAAAAGTGACCTGTGGGAAGATCCCATCTATTCCTGCTCATATCCTGCAGTCACTGCTCAGTCTCTCTCACTGGAGTGTTGGTAGGGTGGGACAGTTAATGAAGCATCTGATGTGGTCTCTATTGGATTCAGTCAGTCATTGCCACACTACTGTATGAATGCAAAATGCACATTCTGGTAACTGAGGCTGCAGCATTCTGCTTTGTCTCCCTGTGGCTACAACTGGCCAAGCATTTCCCCGTCAGAGCAGCCTGTGTCGTCAGGGGGGTCCCACAGGCTGACAGGTGGCATGTTCTTGGCTCCATCAAGAGATCAGAGATTCAAACAGAAAACAGCCTAAGAAAATGTCTTATTACAGGAAATGTGAACAGTGTTACAGACGTAATACATGCTAGCAAGATTCCTGCTGATAATTACAGCTTTCTTGCACAAGTTCCTAACACACAGCTGGTTGGTTAACAGGCGCTATGACTGCACCGTGTCAAAACAGCACCCTCCAGCTGCAACACAGAGATTTTTTTAACACCTCATGCTGTTTGTCATGAGATCCAAATTAAGGTTTCTACACTTGAAATGTACAAAAATTCAATACAGTTTTGGTGAATTTTAAAAGAAATGTTTCCAAATATTTCTGCTCCGTACCATACAGTTCTTTTCATCAAAAGTTTAATCAGGCCTGTGATGCCTTTTCCCTCCACATCTGTATTATGTGTGAAAAGAGTGAGGTGGGACTCTGCTAAACAGTGTCAATGACACAAAGAGGACATCGATGCCATGACTGAATGTGTGACTGACTATGTAAACTTTTGTTTGGAGAACATCATCCCCACTGAATGTGAGCAGTTCAGCTTTCCTTTTATGACCAAGTAACAAACCCTGGATCACCAGCGACCTGAAAGAACTGCAAAACAAAAAATGGTCTTTCAGGGAGGGACGGGTGAGCTGAGGGCTGAAACAAAGAAACTTTAAGTAAGGATTAGAGATAGGAAGGCAGAGTACAGGAAGAACTTGGTGAGCATATTATAGTGGATCAATAAACCCTTCACCAAGATAGAACATTGTATCTTTCATCATTAATAGAGAAGAAGAATAACCCTATGGTTTCTGTAAGTTTCCAAACTTACAGAAAGTCATATCACTGATGTGCCATCAACCCCCCAGCTTTTAATGCCTTCATCAGATTATTCTTAAATAAAATTGATTCCACTAAAAATCAAATTGTTGGCATAAAATTTAATCGTGATCAAGTCGTGATTTAAAAAACATTCTCAGATTCATCACAAAAGATTTCTAAGACTTTTAGGTTTGGATTTATGGGTTATGATAGAGATGATGTTATTATACAATGGTTGGAAATATAAGTAGAAAGTGTTTGGTGTAGTGTGAAGTGGAACAGGTTACAATGTGATCTCTTTCTCTTGTTCAGGACAGTACATATTCTATAAAGATTGGTCTTTGATTATTGGACACTTTTGAAAGTTATCTGTTAATTATGGGCATTGTTTTTTCTAAATGCATGATGGGAAGGAAGGAAGGATAGAAGGAAGGAAGGAAGGAGCATCATTGAAGTTTCTGGAGCACAGATTCAGAAGTACAGTAGGTATTAAACATTTACTTTTTTTTTCAATCCTGTTTCCTAGCAAGAAGGAAAATGAAACCAATCTATAGATGCATTACAACAAAATCAATAAAGGCTGCTGTGAAAGGACCCATACAATCAGTTTGAAATGCCAACAACAACAATGAGTGAATATTGATTGCACATGAAAGCAGCAGAATCTTTGAGAGAGCCAAGCCAGTCTCACTGAGGTCATATATTGTCAATTTAGATTGCATCACTTGCCATCTTGACAGCCTACTGACCCCCTATGTGGGGCCATCATGCAAAACTCGACTGGGCTGCTTATAGTAGGCAAGCATGTCAAGAGTTATTAATGTAGAACCCAGGAAGGAACAGCACAGCTGCAGCTGTCAGTGCAGGCGATGTGGGGACGATTACACAGAGTACCAGGGGAGGCAGCCTGCAGTGTGTCGGTTCTGACCCGGCCCAGAGTCTCCACAGGCTTAACATGTTTTCATAGCAGCATGTTCCAGATCGCTTTAATGGTCTGGGAGGGTTTTTGCTTATTAGTGCCATCAATGTTTCTGAAGCCAATCAAATTTTAAGTACAGAAAGCATGTAAAAGTACGCTCACTGAAAACTGAAACCGTCAAAGGAAAGCTGAACTGCCAGATTCCTTCCTTTCTGCTGGAGTTTTCTACAGTTATTTCCAATAACATGCATGGACTTTTGTTCAAGCTGACTTAATGAGTGAAAACTTCCCCTGAGAATTACTTTTTTGTTTTTTAAATGCAACACAGGTACTTCACTGCACCATGTTTCAGTTCTGCAATGTGTTAATTAACTGTAACAGTAAAAGTGTGTCTGTTTCCATCAAGGGGGAATAATCCTGGTATGAGTGGAGGGTGAGATCTTTCCCAGGAGGTTGAGATGAGAAGATCAGCAGGTTAAATGGTTGAATAATCCTCTCTTCTTTTCATATATAATTGCTACATAATAAAAGGCCATTCATAGCCTGCCTGCAAAGTAACTTCAGCTGCAGACTCTGAATTATCCATTCATTCATCATGGAACTGTTTAGAAAATATATGACTTTATAGTCTCTTTCTTCATAATGCTAATAAGCTGCAGGGAAAATAAAGTCCTGTAAAGAAAAACATTTTTCCTCATGCTGATGAAGAAAACTTTTTTCTAAGGGGAAAACAGTTTCAGCAAATAGAGACACTGGGCAGATGTCCAACTGGGCTTCAGGAGGACAACACACACACACGCAACCCCCTATCCCGCCACACAGACACATCTTATCCTAAAAATTACAAAAAGTCTTGGATTTGTCCTGTTCTTGAATTGCAGTAAGGAGCCACACAAAATTAACCCAAGGGCCACAAATGGCCCGCGGGCTGCACTTTGGACACCCCTGACCTAATGAATCCAGTCATCATCTTATTTCTGGTTGAAAGAACCAGCACAACGTTCACCCAGTGTGGTAACCACAAAATCCAAGTATTAAACTCTTCTAAAGGTTTGCACGTACAAAAACATGTGCAAACTCAACAGAATGTGCAAACCTAATATACAAATAGCACACAAACAGGATATTGCATCAGTAGAAAGACGCAGGGGCAATTCATTCATTCAGGAAGGAATGAACCTATTGCACATTCATGAATGTGCAAAACAAAATAAAATGCTAATTTGATTGACTTTTAAATGTGTTCACTGTTTTTTGAACCACATTGCATGCTTATTTAAATGAAATATATTATTATTATTATTATTATTATTATTATTATTATACCTCCAGCATAATGACATTCTAGTTCTTCTTTCTTTCATGGCCACTCTGCTCTCTGACACTCACCATAATGACTGCAAGTAGCACAAGAAGAATCCTCATTAAAGAGGACAGTGCTTCCCATTTCTTTTGCTCATGTAATTTAGCACTTCTTATTTTGAATCTCTGCAGATTATGTATAATTATATTCTAATATATCCTTATATATAATTTAAGCAGATAAATTACAGATTTACCTGTTTAACAATAGAACCTCATCTGAACCACAATTCTTAGTTCTCAGTTTTTTTTTTTCTGTATTCAGGTGAAATTAAGCTTTCAAATCATGACATTACTAGTACCAGAATCTGCAAGGACTTAGTTTTTCCCAGTCAGAGAGCCACTGTGTTCATTGCTGCTCAGAGGTCAACGTTTTTCTCTTCATCCAGAACTTTCTCACCTGTGTTTAAAAGAACAAGTCTGCACAAGTCGCATATCTTTTATTTTGTGAGATTGATTTTACCCTGAAACCTGGCTCAGAGTAAATAAAGTTAAGACAAAATCTATTGTGCTGTCACTGAAAGAACTGCTCTGATTTTACAAAATAAGTAATTGCTGTCCTATTCAAAGTCGATTCAAATTCAAAAATACTTTATTAATCCCAAAGGGAGATGAAATGCTGTTGCAGCTCATTAATTCAGATACTTCAAAGAGTTATTGAAGATGATGATAGACCATACCTTACACCACAGATACCCTGTAAATCCTTCATTTCCCATTGAATATTAAGCCATGCAGTTCAACCTGATGTCTATGTTACCAGTAGGTATAAATGTGAGAATAAATGGCAGGTTAGTGTTCATATCAGTGCTTTGATTGACTGTGAAGTGTCAGCTGGTATTGATTCTCGCCCCTGAGGACCCACTTACTGTTAATGGTTGTGATGACAAAGCTTTTAATGAAAATAATATGTCACTGCAGGAGCTTTAGACAGTGTATCTACAGTCTATCCTTTTTAGAAGAAAAAGGACTTGATATCTTATTCTTTTTATTGGAACAATTTCCCCTATAAAATCAAGAAAATGCTGACTCTAATGTCACAGGTCATTTTGTTGCAATTATGCTGATTTATTCCGATGATATTGGTATCAGATTAGCATAACATTTGGACTTGTTGGGACTAGGGGCATCAGAAATCAATGTAATGGAGAAGTGGGAAGCTTCAGTGCAGCAGTTGTCACCTTGTATCATTTCAACAGTAATCTGACACACTTGTCTCTTTAAATAAATGTCACACTTGATGGGAACCTTTGCTGTTGCTTTGGATTCAGGGCTGAGGATCGACATGAACGGTCACAGATCATAATGTTTCTTGTGGTGGACAGGTCTTTTTGTTGAACAGTGCTTAGTGATCAGCTCCTCTTGTGTTTCCGTCAATTCTTTTCTGGATTTCACTTACATTGTTTCATTCTTACTCTTATTTACCATCACATGATTCCAGGCGGGAGCTTCTGTGTTGTACAGAAGCAGGAGATTGATAGGTAATGAGGCGGTATTGCTCTTCTCTGGAAGGTCTTTATTGGTTACTAGGTTTGAACCTCGGAACAATCATTCTGAGTAATTATTTCTCAATTTTGTCTTGAGGTTGCCTCTAGAGTTGAAACTAAAATTAGTTCAGTGCTTTATCTTTCTTCCATCGGAGTTATGAATGTTCAGTTCTGACCAAAGATCAAGGATTATTGACCAGAACTCACAATGAAAGCAAACTTGAAAAATAAACATCTCAGTCTTTCTGAGCATTGTCTTTGTCCCTGGAGGTTTTTGCTCTTGTTTGACACTCACTGGTGCTCCAGGATTAGTAATTAGGGAGTCATTGCACTGTTCTGGTGGGGATGGTGTTGTCCATACAGGAGTTCATACAGTCAGTCACGCACACACACCCTCTCATGGTTCTCTCCATGTTGGTGGCACAGAGTAATCCAGTCCACAGTCTGAAAACATCACTGCATGGTTCCTTCACCTTCATATGAACACATTATCACAGTTGAAGGTACAATAGTAAGCGGTTGCCAAAATAACACTGGTGAGCTCTCTTGGTAAATAATATAGATGGAAACTTAATGCTAGGAGTCCAGTAGAGAACACGCTCCACAGTAACATGTCCTGGATGAGACCATGTGTTGTTGACAAGCACTGCTAATCCACCTCCTTTTCTCATGCTGCTGCTCATACAGTCAGGAAGCCTGGCAGAGAGACCCTGGAGTCTGGGATACGACCCTGCAGACATGTCTCAGTAAAACACAAGAGGCTGCATCAGGGATACTCTGTCTGAGTCCTTATGAGGGCTTGGAGTTCATCCAGCTTATTAGCCAGTGATTTCATATTACCCATTATGATTAATGGAAGAGACGGTCTGAACTTCCTCCTGCTCGCTCTCCTCTTTGATTTTGCTCTCCATACATGAAGCTTTATATTTCATTTTATCACATAAAGTCCCAATAAAATAAATTGAAGATTGTGCTGTTTTTTTTTTTGTTTACTTTAAAACTAAAACAAACAATGGAAAATTTCAGCAGGTATGTAAACATTGTATATCTAAAACTAGGTGAATGTTATAATGAGCTGCAGCTCACATAAAAACCATTTAAATGACTTATCTCTCCTCTGGCCCCTCTCTCTGCGATCTATGCATTACATTATAATTGTCTCCAAGTTGCGGAAATACTGACCTCTTCTTGAAAGCAGGTACTCTGTAAATGAAACTGACTCGGCTGCTATGATCTGCCTCTTAACATCAGTGGAGAAGCACTAAATGATGTGAGCTGCAGCAGGGTTTGGTCCTCTCACTCTGGAATATCAACTCATCTTGTGCTAAAGATGTTTTCATGGATGCAGTTCAACTGAAACATAGGGAACAACTAACAGAGTTGCCAAAGCCTTTACTAAGCATTATGATAAGCAGACTGTTGTATTATGATAGAAACATCTTCAGACATTGTTACAAGAACAAAAGGAGAAATTAAGGTGTCGTTTTATTTGTTGCAAAAATGGAATCACAGATCAATAATAATCACTTGTGACTGACATTTTAGTCTGAGTCTGTAAATTGCTATCGGTCAGAAAACTACATTTGTTTTTCTGTGTTTTTTTTTCTTAAAGTAGGCAACATAAAGTTAGCATGACAAATCATCACAGCACAGGAAACAGGAGGAAGGAATTTCGGCTGGTTGATGATTGGATCAACCTTTCTTTTCAACAGCAAAATTTCATTTTAAATTGGGTTGTTATAACAAAAAAATAATGCCAAACACAGTAGCTAATCAACCACAACATGATCCAAAACAAAGTGCTGTCATGGTGTAATGTCAGTGTGGGCCTGAACTCGATTCTACTGCTGTGGTGGGACTTTAAGAGAGCTGTGCAGAAACAAGTGTATGCCACAAACACTAATTGAGCTGAATTAGCGTTTTTAGAGAAGTGGGCATAAACTTACCAAAATTACCCCACAACAACAAGACAGACTGATAAACTCAGACAGAAAATGACTATTTTGAGTTTCTAATCCTAATGGGGTTCCAAAAGCATTTCAATCAATTATGTAGAGTTTTTTTTTCTCCACGACTGTTGAGTAACACTGGAGATACTTACACTTAGTTTTTTTATGCTGGTTCCTTATGTTCATAGTGCAAAGACCATCAACCTAAGAGGCAATTCTACAAAACTGGAAGAAGTCGTTATAATTAACCTCTGTGTTTGAAACAGTCTTCCTGCTCCTTCGTTTGTACACACAAGTTCTCATTCAAGAGTTTGAAAGTAGCATGGAGGACACTGATAAAGGAGAACAGAAGAATGTGGGAGGGAGGAAAGGAAATGACAGGCTTTTAACTTCTAGGAATGAGAATGAATGACTGACATTAGAAACAGTGTGAGACTAGGAAGCAGCGTGAGCAAGGAAACTAAGAGCTGGTAACTAATAAACACAGAGAGGAACAATGTGAATAAAACAGAATGCAGAACAATCAGGAGCTAAACACTACTGCTATAAGGAAATGCAAACCGGCGTCAAAGAGCAGATACACAAGAAATAACCAAACTCAACCCAAGGTATTGAACTGGATACTGATCACCCTGAACAACAATATTCAACAAAAAGCCGCAAAGAACAAACGATGTGGTTGATCTGTGTAAATCAGATGTCCACTTAGAAGGTCTGGAAGGAAATGACCCTGAAAATGACAAAGTGTATAGAAAGCACACTTTAAATATGCTAAGATCAAAAGTCCTCCATAAGTAAACAGAACATGATGAGTGTCAAAGTGTTTCAGGATTGGGCCAAGTGTCCTTTCTGTGGAAACCAAAATATCTTATCAAAGAGATCCATGCCACATGCTGATTGATTTTACCCTAAACCCCCTGTGAACTAAATCAGTGCTTTATCTTGGCCTGTCATTGTTGACACTGTCATTTTGAATTTGCTAGTTTTAACAAAACCTTGGGTGTTCCGTCGTGACAGCTGCTTCTGCTGAAAGCTCAGCCTGGTTGTGTTTGTCATTAGGTGACTTCATGAACGAACCCCTCCCTGTCTTGCCATTCAGTCCGATGCGGTGTTTCATAGTGTGAGGTATGGACTAAAAGATGCCAAAGCGCTGTGCTACTTCTTTATTATGAGGTGGAGGACACCTGAAGCACAAGGCTGCCATCACAGCTTCCAGAACATCCATGTGAAGAAGAGCCTCAGCTGTTAGAGGCTGTCAGCAGGTGAGCGGTCTGTCGGTCGGTCTGTTGGTCGGTCGGTCTTGTGTCGCCTGTTGCTTCTTGTCTGTCTCTGCTTCGCTGTTCTCTCCCGTCTGTTTCTTCTCAGATGCTCGTGTTGAACAATTGTTTCCTGAAGCCCGAATCTGATCTGATGACATTGCATGTTTCTAAATCTGATGTCTGTTTTTAATCAACTTGGCATTTTTGCATTTAGCTCGCGTTTCACCTGGGCAACTAAAGGCTTTTATTTTGGGTTGGCAATTCGAGTTGGATGCGTGATGTTTTCATGGGGATCAGAGGACCCGGACTCCATTGAAAAAATATACAATTTCATTTTTATTTTTTGTACCTTCTTAATAACCCAACATTTTGATTCTTGTCAACTAATTATCCGAAACCAGCAAAGCCACTGCATGCATTCGGCGCTCGGTAGCACCGGAATAAACGCGTTGCTTTTGCATCATTTGAACTTCCAGCTGGCTTTAGCCGCAGTTTCTTGGCGATCCTTATTCGACAAAGCGCACCTCGGAGGGCGTCAGCGTCCGATACCAACCATCCACAAACGTGCAAATATTATTTAAATAAGATGTTATAATTTGTGTTTTCTTAAGACGAATTGAAGGGACATTTTTTTATAAAGCAGCGAATCTGATTTCAAATGCAGTTTACAGTTAGAAGTGTGTCTTTGTAGAGCAGATTTTAAGAAATTAGTTCTTTTTTAAATGAAGGGCTGCGTGACGATGTTTGCCAACCTTCAGTTCCAACTACATTAGATTTGGTGAACAGGAAGGAACGCATTGTGTTCCTTCATCAGAAAGCCTCACAATGCTCCTCATCACACAGTCTGTAGTTTGGAGGGAGCGGCCAATGCATCAAATGCATGCGGCAGTTAAAGAGGCATGAAGGCGGCTGAGTCCATGTCAGACTGCAGCTGGATGCTCCAGGAATGTCACCGCTGCATGCTGCTGGGCAGGGAATGAGACTGTTTTACTTGGACCTGGACATTTCATTGAGACGATCACAGCCACAAGGCGGGGACCTGTCTGTTGACGGATTATGTAAATCACTACAATACCTCCACTGCCTTTTCGCGTTCATGTGTGCAGACAGCATTATGTTAAGGGCTGCATGCAAGTGCTGTTAATCTCTTTAGGTTTCCTAAAGTCTAATCTTATTTAGCCTATAAAGGGTCAAATCTGAGATAACACGTGAAGAAAGGAGGGAAATAATTCATCACTTCTGTTCAATCAGAGGATATTTTTATTTTTCAGAAAATAGAAAACACCCATGGAAAATGATGGGTATAAGCAGCATACAAAACTGTTTCATCTATGGTTATATTATTTTCTACATACCAACTTAAAAACTGCAATGAGAGACGATGCACTGATTAGAGTTTTGTGTTCATGTTTTTACAGTTATTTTTTTTTTTTTTAACAATTAACCTAGGGGCGATGCAAGATTCCCACAGTGCAGACCTTACTGGAGTAAAATACCACAGATGGTAGAGACAAAACGTGTCAAACATGATCAAATGGCTTTTGTTTAAAACAAGAGCAGCTTTGCTTCTGCTAAAATACGATGCTATGAGTCCAGTTATGTTTCATGATAAGGTATTAGATATTGTTATTCTCATATTTATAGAATTTGTTTTCTACTTCAACTCTAGTTAGTGAGATACAGTGAGAATCAGCTAAAACAAAATGTCACATTTCTTTATCAGCTGTCAGCAATGATGGAAAAGTAAAGCATGGAATAAACACAGAGTTCATTTAGTAGAAGCATCTAAGTACTGATTACACTGAGTACTATAACATCCTGCTGTTCTACTCTTTATACATTGAAAAATTATTTTATCTGGCTAATTGGTAACCAGAATATTGATCAGTTACCCAGCCTGCACTCTGTGTGAAGACATATTTCTTCACACTAACCTAAAAAAGTAAAGGTCAGTTTCCACACAACGACTTTCTAAAGATCAGGTCTTCTTTCTTGTAAACAAGAAAAATGAGAGCAGTGTTGCCAGATTGGGTGGTCTCTGCCCAACAGGGCTTCTTTTCAACACATTGGGACAAACAGCTTTGGGTGGGTTGTTATCATTTGGACTGCTTGTCAAAACATTTGGTAGGTTTTTAGGAAGTGCATATTCGAAAATTCTGTTGTAATCGTTGTGTGGCAGAAATACCCAATACTTCTGAATTACATCACATAAGAGTGGACAAGTTAGGTTCACTTTCCACTAGCATCTACTCAGCTCAAGTCAAATCCTTTTTGTGTTTTCCAACAGGTACTGGTACTAGTACTTGCTTGCTACTGTTTACTCAGCAGGGGTTCCAAGCAAGCTAGCTGACCATGTGATTGCTGGTCACTGATTGGTTTGAGGGGGCAGAAATGGAAAATCCTGAACCATAAATATGGGTGGTCCATTGTATTCTATTGCAATGGGAAAGAACCCAACCTGTGTGGAGTCAAGTAGAGCCGAGGCAAATTGTTTAGATGTAACTTTACACCGATACAGTTTCCGTTCAGAAAGAATCAAACAGCAGCCATTTAAAAAAATAATGTATGTGATTCATCCAGTATGATAAAAATCTAACACTATCTTGAATTCGTCAGTAAATTGATAAGAATAAATTATTTTTATCAACCGAGGAGCTTTTGTTGTTGAATATTTCAATGCTATGTTTATTTAATTTAACCAAAAGTTATTCAGTATAATGATGAAAGAAGAACTGGATACAGATAAGATGGAAAATCCAGGGAAATCGATTATGACATAATGGGAGAATTAGGAGATAGTGAAAAAAAAACAAAACATTTCTCAATAATTCTACCTGAAGACACTCGCAAAGAAAAAGCTGTGATTGGGAAGTTTTATTTGACATGAGTGAATTAAAGTTTTGGGGCTCGGACCCTAGCAGAAGACGTAGGTGCTACGAAATGTGACGTAGGCATTTCGCGCCTACGAAATGCCTCATCAAATATGAGCATCATGGATGAAGATTAGAGACGTCTTCCTCCCGGGGCCAGAAGCTGGAGGTGAGGCTGAAGAGACGATGGAAGCATGAAGGAATCGGGAGAACGAGGGTGGAGGAGGGGAGGAGATGGGTTGAAGCTTAATGGGAGCAGATGGAGTCATGGATGGAGGTCTTTATGAATGGAGGCTGGCTCAGTGATTGGCTGTGATGAGGTGAGGTCTGATGCTGATTGGCTGCAGCTGAGGCGTATGACGCAGTGATTGGACGATGCAGCTGAAACTGAAGAGTCTTTGCATTTGAATTTACACCTAGGTTTCATATCAGGAAGTGATTTCATGAGTCAATGTACAGATGGTGTCAACCGACATGTTTAGGCTGTCCTTCTGTTCGCTAAACAAAAAGCCAATTTCGCTGAGTTAGTACATAATAAGTGCTGTGTGTTTGGAAGGAGTTGGTTATTAGTCAATGTTGCACCAGAACTTTGAGTCGAAAACCAGACTACTGATCAGTAAACGACTCATAACTGAGCTTCATTCTGCATGATCAGTACACAATCAGCTGTAAGAGAGCATCTTACATGTGAGCGTTATTAATGTTAGACTTTCCCTTAAGTTAACTTTTTACAGTATTTATCCCAAATTTAATGTAAATGACACAGACCTTATTAGCTCTAAATTGTCATGGAGGAAGCAGCATGTTTGTACCAAAACAAAAACAGATGGTCATTTACCAGCAAAAACATCCAAGAACGTTTTGTTGGTTTTCCCTGAGGATCCCTCACACCTCCAACAGCCCAGTTACGTTTCTAACTGGGCTGTTAGAAATGTGTTCAAATGAGCATTTGAACACAGCTCCAGAAAAACATTTCAGGTTCTAAATTTTGGGTTTAGTTCCAACATCTTATGTTTGTTATTTTATTTTAATTCCCACATGTATTATTTTGTACATTTTGATTGGAACAATTTGTGTTTTTGCCATGCCAGCTCTGAATAATGAGGGACTCTCACTGAAAAATGCACAATCAATTAAAAAAAGAAGGATTCTTATCCAAGTCAAGACACCTTGTCGAGTTGGAAGGGATGAATTAATAAAAATTTTAAGTTAAGTTATTTTGTGCTCCATCACTCAGTTTTGTCACTGGATGATATTTGTTGCCCAGTCACTGTCCCAAGTGGCTTATGGTGACTTTTACAAAGAGTGACACAAATATCACCCTTCAGTCTTCATAAAGCTTGAAGGAAAAACAGAATGCATTTCAAAACAGAACACATCTGAATGGTTCTGACTGGACAAGGAGAGACTGCAGCAGCAACAGTCCTGTTGTAAAATGCATTTCCCCTTCAGAACAATTGGTTCTAATTTTTGATTTATTTATTTCTGTATTTATTTACATTTTAGCATCTTGAGCCAGTTTGGAAAGTTTGCAAAATATCCTCGTGCAACTCTGAAGTCTTCAGCTTGTGTTTATGAAAGCATAAACTCTAATCTCTTGGTTTTGCATTTTAGCTCAGTATATTCATCTGAACTATGTAAGCGGCACAGTTCTATTTTTTATTTATTTTTTTTTATTATTATTTATTTTACATGTGTTGTGGAGTTAGTTTTACTTACCTCAGTGTAATAGTACTTTCTCTAAACCCAGCATAATAACTGTACAGACAAACAGCAAATTATGAACACCCATACACAGGACTACATGAATGGAAATACTCTAATAATATTAGAGTATTTCCAAAATATGTTGATTATTATTTCCTTTCCAACATATTTATTTATTGGAAATAACCAAGATTAGTCACACATTGGAGAGGTAACCTGTTCAGTCAAGAAACATTCCCATCAGAGCACTGAGCCTGATCTGGCTTTGGATCACATCTGTGTCCACTACAGGTCACAGCTCAGGTCACAGACTCAATTATCATCTTAAAAGTGACGAGTGAAAATAAATTAGAACTCAGTATTTATGATACTCCATCAAAACGACAGACAGTAAAGCAGTCTCTGTTGTAGACTGATTCTCTGCCTGTATTCTAACTTCCTGTTAGCTGGGTTTCCATCTCCATGATTAAAGTCTATTCACTTTGCTTCTGAATGCCAAGCACATTAGCATTCATGAGCTCACAATTACTGTAGTGTACATTTTAGTTAGAAATAATAGCATTCAATCCTTTTATAATCCTGGGGCAAAAGGGTTTATACTTGAGAGAGGGTTTTGTCTGTTTGCCTGTTTGCTGTCACTCTGCCCACGCTTCCTGTATAGACGGTGTTGAAGGAAAAGTGAGAGTGCTCATTTCTTTCTTTAGTTTTGCCAGAAAGCAGCAGCACATTCAACATATTTCCATCTGCTCTCAAAAAGTATGGAAAAAGTTAAAAGTACTTTTCTGTTTACAGCAACAGGAAGCTGTGTTCCATATGACACATCATCATCACCATATAGATTTATGGCAATTCTGTTTTATAGGGTTGTGTTTCCAAAGACTATTCTTTTGTCAGAAACTCGCGATTTAAGACCATCGATCTCCTAGTCAGAGTTCTGCACAGACAAGTTAAAGATTGTAACACAATATATGGAGCTAAGAAAAGAAAACATTTAACCTCTAAGTCAATAAAGGATAACATTAAAGATAATTATCCAACATATCATGTTCGTCTAAACAGAAATGTTTTAGCTGTTTTTTCAGCTGTCCATTATCCTCGGCTGATCTTGTTTGAATTGGAAGGCAAACATATATGCTAGATATATTTTAGATTTAGTGTGGTTCACTTCACTACTTCATGGTAAGCCAATTCAGGAGTGTTTCCATTCTCACTGCGCTGTCTTTGGCTGTTTTTTCCTTCCTTTTTAAATAGTGACAGAAAAATCTGAAAGTCATCTGTCATTTAGACAGATTACAATTCACACAGCTGACCACTAGGTGCAGGCATTTACAAATTTATGCATATAGAGCATCAAGTAACTAATTAAATCAATCAATCATTCAATCAAAAAAAAAAAAACAACCATCAGAGTATTATTTTAGACCTGAACACTGAGCACAGTGCATTTCACTATCCAGGAGTGGGATTTCCTTCCACTGAGGGAAGGACTTGGGGAATCAGGACGCCTCCCATTTAGAAAGTTTTGCAGAACTCTGATTGCTTCACAGGGAGAAATGTTCCCTGACTCCAAAACTTTGGCTGAAGTGGTGCTTCTAAATCCAGTCTCTAGTGTGGCAGCAGAGCGCAGATTCAGCCTCCAGATCATGATTGAAACAGCCATAACAAATGTCTAAAACCTCACAACAGTGACCTCTGCAGCAATTCAGGAGGAAGTTGTGAGAATGTGTCATCAGGCTACAGTAGGTCAATTGTTCATACTGAAGTGCAATCATTTCATTTCGTTGTTTATATCAATCAATCAATCAAATTTTATTTGTATAGCACATTACAGGAGCAAGGCATTTCAAAGTGCTGTTTCTGTTTCTGATATGATTATCAGAAACAGAAACAGCAGCAGTGAAAACAATAAAACAACAATAAAAAGAAAAACAAAAAACATTACATTTAGTC
>CAEFZY010017761.1:0-15605 GCA_903066815.1 Brachyrhaphis roseni | reverse complement strand
GTGAGCAAGCAAACACATCCAGGTCCATTTGATCATGAGGAACATCGACACTTTCAAAAGCAACAAAGTCTTCTGATCTCTTTACTGTCAAACCCATAGTTGTGGTTTTGACTGTAACTTTCTCATCCTTAGAGGAATCTTCCATGTCTTTTTGGTCTTCAGGGTTCAATGTCAAAAGCAAAGTATTTTGATCTCTGGTACTCACAGCTCTCTACTAAACCTTCATTCCCTCTTATGCTAAATCCTAACAACTTTTCAACTCCCTTCGTAACAAGAAATCCAAGGTTCCAACCAATAGCAAAAATTCTCTTGACTTGGTGTACAGCTAAAATGGTTTGTAAAGTCAGTTTGAAGTCGTCTTTCTGGAATCGATCTACCTCCAACCAAGTCGAGAAGCAAACTGAGAATAATTGTATTCTTGTACCTCTGTGAACCTTTATGACATCATAGATGAGAACATAGAGATTCTCATCAACATGATGATGTCAAAACCTGTCAGTTTCATGTTTGTTTTAGTTGCTTTGGAAAAACAAGGAGTTATGAATGGGGTAAGATTACTTTCAATTAAAAATGCATGGGTAGACATCTAAATTAGTAAATGTTAGTCAATAAATGTGCATGAATTTAAGTTTCATATTTGTCCTGTTTTCTATCTCATAAATGTAAAATTCTGAGATCTGTGTGTGTCTGACACCCAGGATGAGAAAACCAAATGAAAGAGAATTTGAGGAATGACATGCAAAACCTGTTGATCAATGTGTTCAAGGTTCTTTCTTTTAGTTTCTCAATAAAGAATGTAAAAATTCAAAGCTATATAAATAAATGAGCCAGAAAAGGGTAGAGTACCTTCTCCGGGTCGGGGAGGATGTCCTGCCCCAAGTGGAGGAGTTTAAGTAACTCAGGATCTTGTTCAGGAATGAGGGATAAATGCAGTGAGAGATCAACAGACGGATCGTTGCAGCATCTGCAGAGAAGCAGTGCTGTGCTCGTCTGTCATTGTGAAGAGAGTCACAATGACAGACTCATTGTGAGTCTGTCATTGTGACAGACTCACAATGACAGCGAGGATGTCATTGTGAGTCATGATGTCATGATCGCTTTACCGGAGCGAGGATCGCTCCGGTAAAGCGATCATTTACCGGATCGCTTTACCGGTAACGTAGATGACTTTACCGGTCATCTACGTTCCTACCTTCATCTATGGTCCTGAGCTTTGGGTCATGACCAAAAGAAAGAGGGCACAGATACAAGCAACCGAAATGAGTTTTCCCTGTAGAGTGTCTGGGCTCTCTGTTAGAGATAGAGTGAGAAACTCAGTCATCCAGGAGGGACTCAAAGTAGAGCTGCTGCTCCTCCACATCTAGAGGAACCGGTTGAGGTGGCTGGGGCTTCTGGTTAGGATTCCTCCTGTGTGCCTCCCTGGTGAGGTGATCCACCGGAAGGAGACCCAGGGGAAGATCAGGGACACGCTGGAGAGACGATGTTCCTCTGCTGGCCTGGGAACGCCTTGAGATTCCCCCAGAGGATCTGGAACAAGTGGCTGAGGAGAGGGAAGTCTGGGCCTCGTTACTTAGGCTGCTACACCCATGACCCGACTCCAGATGGATGGATAAATAAATAAATACACACAAACACACACACATGCATGATACAAATGACATAATAGAATATAGTCAGTAAAGTTGGTTAGCTAGCTTTTTTCACAATTTATAAAATAGGCAAATTTTAGGATAGAAAAGAAAAAATGCTCTTTCTCACACACACATAATGTACGTTTACATTTACAAATGTTTAAAAAGTGAAAAGTAAAAAGATTTAAAATATGAAATAATTATTGTGTAGAATAAAACAGCAGAAAATATTAGATAAAGGTTTTCTATTATATTTTCTACTGCCACTGGCTTTGGCTCCAGCTGCATTTCTAAACTTTTGAAACTTCCTGGGAGTCAAGTGGAGGTTTTTCAGCAGGTGATAAATAAAATATGATATTTACAATTAGATGCTACATCACTCCATTAATATAAAATAATTTTTAATACAGTTTTGGAGGTTTGTGAGGAACAATAACGTTTCCCTCTCTGAAATGGAAGTAAACATTAGACAGATATTAAACTCCTGGGTTCAGTGGAATAATGGACAGCAACTGAAGAATAAATTGTTTATTTTACTAAGTCTCCATTTGGGACATTCTTGAAACATTTCAGTCTTAAACTGGGATTCAATATTTCTCATTCAAATTAAAAAATGGCACAATCAAGCATTTTGATGTAAATGTTGGGATCTTCAAATCTTGAATAAAACATATTTGTTTTTTTTTAAATAAACTTTACCACCACAGAACCTGGCTGGCATATTTTCAATTATATCGCGATGCAGCATTAAAATTTCATTTCTACCTGATGGGGTTTTACAGCGCTTTGCATCAGCTTGCCCTTCAGAGGTTTTCTATTGCAAACTTGCACGAAGAGGAGCGTATAGAAAACGACCCTTTGTGATGCAAAGAACTATCATTTCTCCATTCGTTTCCACTTTGTAATTCAGACAGCCTCATCTTTTTCCTCTCAGCGACAAAAGGCAGTCAAGGCACTGTCAATGCCAACCGGACCGCAGTGCGCACAGGGGGGACGCTGCGCGCTATTGCGCGCCGCGCATCATGACCACCCTCGGCAGACGGATGCGGCTCGGTTGCTGTTCAATCAGGCTTATAATGTTTTATTCGCGTTTTCATCAACTGTGGAATTAAGACAAAAAGTTTACAAGAAGCGCAAACAATGGGCCGAATTTAAATAGACCACGGCTTCACTGAGGTGAGTTAATTTATTTATTCATTGTTTCAAATGACCACATGACTCATGTACTACTTTACGGCGACAACCTTTTGTTATGCTGGTTAAGTTCCAGTATTTAAACTTGGGTAATCTTTAATTTTATTGGGGAAAATGATATTTTCTTTGCAAACTGTGTGTGATTGTGAAGCTGAATCAATCGTCTTGATTCAGGATATAAACTACACTGACCTAATTGTTGACGGGCTAATTACAATATGACCATACCATTAAACATTATATCAATTGTTAGAGGATTTGGAGTGAGATTTTAATTGATTTGAAAGTATATTTTCCTCACATAGATTGCTATCTGTGATTTAGACCTAATTGAGTTTTAATGGCAACCTAGAAACACTCGTTTCTGTCCAGTACGATGTTGAACAGGCAATTCTGGGGCTTTAAATCGTTTTAACGATTCTTAATTTTGTGCAAGAATTTTTCTTCCTATGACATGTGAGATCATTAATAGACAATCATATCCAATCACGCTTAAAGTTCCCTAACTGCTCATTTTTGCTCTTTTAACAACAAAAGTATCATAATGACAACAGTTCTCTATCTGAAGCAATTTAGAGTCAGTCACTGGAGAGTGGTTTTCACACTAAATGCTGCCTTAATGTCAGCAGCTTTATATGATAATATACCTTAAAATGTGTTTATATTTTACTATTCATCCCCCACAATTAAAAACAAACAAACAAAAAAATACAATTAGTCATTTTTATTAGTAATTCTGCTGTTTTTTGGCTAAAGCACAGAAGAATATTCTTGATTGTCACTGCTCAGTTGTTATGAGGTAAAACAAAAGTGTTTGTACTAAATGCCCTAAATGTCCAACAGAACTGTAACATGTACTGCAGTCATAATGTGGATCAGTTTATACTAGAGATGCTCAGATCCAGGATTTTTCAGCTTCTGATCTAATCCTGATATCAGGTCACCAAATGTCCGATTATTATGACAGGACATAGTGACAGATTAAAAAATGTATGTAAAAAAGGGATTTTTGAAAAGTTGCATACTGTAGGTTTATTATGTTTTATTTAGACATGAATAAAGCTGGTGGGTTACTGTTATTTTAATTTTCAGGTTTACTGTGAATTCTATTTTTGCCTGTATGTTCATTACAAACAAAGGATTGAAATCTTTTCTGGTCCAACTAATGATTCAATATTTATTCTGCAGGCTGGGCTGTTAGCCATGAATGAGGATGAACTAAACATGACTCAAAAGGAGCATTTTACATTTGAAGATGAACATTTCAACTGCTGTATTGAGGAGAACCTCTGGGCATTGGATGACAGCACAAAGCTGGTTGGAGTTCAAGTTGTCCTCATCCTTTCTTACAGCACAATCATCTTATTTGGAGTCACTGGAAACTCCTTGGTGATTTATGCCGTCTATAAATTCAAAAACTTGCGCACAGTGACCAACTTCTTCATCGTGAACTTGGCTGTGGCTGACCTGCTGGTGAACACGCTGTGTTTGCCTTTCACTCTTGTCTACCTTCTCTATGATGATTGGATGTTCGGTCAGGTGTTATGCTTTTTGCTGCCTTTCGCTCAAGGCATGGCTGTACACGTCTCCACAATCACTCTGAACATCATCGCTCTGGACCGCCACAGGAGCATCGTCCACCACATGGAGACCAAGATGTCCAGAGACATGTGTGCCGTGGTCATCGTCATCACGTGGGTGCTCAGCGCCTTACTGGCTAGCCCACTTGCCATTTTCAGGGAGTTTGGGTCCTTTAACATTTCCACCAAAGAGACCCTGCAGGTGTGCGCAGAGAAGTGGCCGGACAGCAGCATGAATGGGAAAATCTACAGCTTCTCCATGCTGGTGGTCCAGGTTGTCATACCTTTGCTCATCAATTCTGTTGCATACATCCGCATATGGAACAAACTGAAGAAGCACATGATATGCGGCCGCAATGACAACCAGCGAAGGAAGAAGACCACCAAGATGATGCTGACCATGGTGGTGGTCTTTGCTGTGAGCTGGCTGCCCTTCCACGCATTCCAACTGGCTATAGACATTGATAACAGTGTGCTGCATATGAAAGATTTTAAGCTGGTTTTCACCGTGTTCCACATCATGGCCATGTGCTCGACCTGCGTCAATCCCATCCTGTACGGGTGGATGAACAACAACTACAGGACGGCCTTTTTGTCTGTGGTCAAATGTTACCGACCCCTTGGTGACAGATATAGATCCTCCAAAAACAGAGAGAAAGAAAAAGATGACGACAGGGACTGCACTGACTTCAGGTCAACAAACCTCTGAGAACAGGGGGAGTATTTATTTGCCGACTCAAAACGTACAGTCCCTCGTAAGGTTTTTTTTTTTGTTTTTTTTTTGCCACTTTTGCATATTTATCATGTTACAGTCAGAAGCTTCTGTGTTTTTGTTTGGTATAGATCAAGGCAAAGAGATGCACAATAAAGAAGTAAAAAGTCAAATTTCTTACAAATCATATTCTGTAAAGCGTGCATTTGTACTGAGCCTCCAAAATTCTGAGGCCTCTATAAAGAATCCAGTGGAGCCAAATGCTTACAGGAGTCGTGGTGTTGGTTTATTTCAGTATAAATAGAGCTGCACCTCACAGAGAACTATTAATTCTAAAATGAGCAAAAACATGGCACAGCTGCACACTTTCCAAAACATCATAATCCACCTAATCAGAGGCTGGGCAAGGAAACAAGGATCCAGATCTCTGGAGGAGCTGTAGAGATCCAGGTCTCACATTGGAGTATAAGTTGCACATTTCAAAGTACTGGACTGGACATGTGGCAAGAAAATAGTGTTAAAAGAAAGCCAAGTCGGCAGGCCAGGTGTTAGAAGCTGCTCTGGTCAATATAAGAGGAAACTGTGAATTTTGTGGCCAACAAACTGTATAACCGACACTGAACATCATCTTAAACACATAGTGATACATGATGGTGGCAGCATCATCCTGTCCAGAGAGAGGATAGAACTGATTCAACTGGAAAACTAATGAGCACCGTGAAAAATATGTACCACTTTCCTTCTGTAAAACTATGATCTTTGATGTGACATAAAATTCTGTAAGTTTGTGGTTATAACATGACAAACTGTGGAGAAGTTCAAAGGGTGTGAAAACATTCAGGGCACTGTAAGTGTGTCATGTGTTACAATGAAAACTGGTTTAAAATGCTTTTAATGTTTAAGATGAAATTTTGCATGAATTTATCACAAATATTAATGATAGGACAAAATTAGTCTTTTGTTTTTAGGTAAAACTCTTGTTTATGTGGACCATCTGCAGTTATGTTTGGATGCATATTGTAGGATCGTTGATGCTGTTTGAGGTTTTCTAGTAGGTATTAGGTTAAGTTCACACATCTGGCAAATGCAACCAAAATCCGCCTTTCTTACTGCAGTCTGAATTTGGATCTTTTCACCCAAAACATAAAAATCCCATTGGTGCCTCTTCCATATGTGGTACTAAATATTACACGGATCTGATTGTTTTCAAAGCGTCTGCAGTCTGAACAGTCATTCTGCATTTTAACCCACTTTCATGTTGTTGATGTGAAACATGTCCCATATACTGTAAATCCAGACATAAACAATGGCTGAAAATTATAATTATGAAATTATTAAAGAAGTCTGTTAGTGAAGCACATCGTCCCAATCCCACCACTCCTGGTTCTGAAAGCCAAACAGACTCCTCTGCAGATAACTCTCCTCTGAAGGCCGTTGTTACTGGTTCTGCTTTCTTCTTATCATCTTTCTTTGTCTTGTGTGATCTTATGGTGATACTGCTGTCTCTCATTGCTCTCAGTGTTAGTATTTAACTGAAAAGAAAAAACAAAATCAGATTTCAGCAGAAAAATTTGAATTTAACATCGAGATCGATGTTAAATTCTATCTCGATGCAATAAGGCTGTGTGAACATATCCCTATTGCAAAAATCTTACATTATATTTGTGTTTTCCTTTCAAGGAGGATTTTAGGTTTGTAGTCTTTCAAAGTGATGTGGACTGCAGTGGTTTTAAAACCAAATAGAGTTTCTTTTTGGAGAATAACTGCCTTTTTACTCTTCAGACCCTTTGATCATGTAAGGAGAACGTTCAGAATACATAATTAATTCAAGCATGCTGTTATCAGCGCTTTGTCAGAAAGACAGAATTTGACCGACCAAATCCTTCAGTTTAGTAGATGGGCTCCTGAAGGACGATCTTTCAGTCTGTTTCCCATAGATTTGACCTCCTGTTCATGTTCTGTTCATACAAGCATTGTACAGAAAAAAAAAGCTGCAAGGTAAAAAAAAACAAAAAAAAACAACTTTGTAAGAGTTTCAAAAAGCTTGAAAAAGTTATTGATCAATTATCCTTTGGCTCTTTTATGGGCAATAAAATTGAGTTTGGCCATGCAAAGTTTTGTCATACAAAGAGCTTGTGACTCAAGTTTTCTCAGTTAGAAACTTGTCTTATTTCGACTAGATTTTTTAAGAATTGCTTTCCATCATATTAAGATGTTAAATGTCACAAACTAAGGAGAAAAAAGCTTAAATTTTAGCTTTTTGCAACTTCCACTGCCAACAAACACTACACAAAAAAACAAAACAAAATCAAATGCATTATGAAAATGTTCATTATCGTCATAATGAACATTGCACATAATTCATCAGCAAATTATCGTATTTCCCTTGTAAGATCACAGGCATTTCAAGGCTTTATCTTGAGTTTGCATAAATAAAAGTTTTCTTTGAATCCCATAATTTCACGCACATTGCTGATGCATTTACTTTGAGTGGTGTGTAATAAATGCAGCTTTTTAACTATTGGGTGTCCTATTTGAACTTCCTTTGAATGCATGTTGTTGCTGATTGCTTATCTTACCCTTCCTGAAATAATAAGTCATTGTTTTAGGAATCACCACCTATTTTTTTTCTCCAAATGATGTGTTAGGTAAAAAAAAAATAAATAAATAAAATCTTCTGGTAAAAAATGACTTATGAAGGTGACGCTATGTTACAGGTCTTGTTCTGTTTGAACGCAAAATGGGAAAAAAAGGTTTTTTTTTGTTTTTTTTTTAAATAATGCATCTATAAACTGCATACCCCCCAACTGCTCAGACAATTAGAGAACATAGTCAGTAGCCCTTTTATTTAGGAACACCTGTTGATCTGCCTGTTAGATCCAAAAACAAATCAACAAACCTCATTAAGATGTCTGGAGTTAGAACTTAGCATTGGAATCACTCCGTTCTGAAGAACGAGTGGCTTGTAATGTTTGACTGGAAAAAGGTGAAGAGAGAATAAAAACTCAAACTCAGGACTAGAACTTGAAATACCTTTCGATGTCACAGTTAGAAGAAAATGTGCAGATTGGTTTGAGATGACAGAAAAGCCACAGTAGCTCAAATAATGACTTGTTACAATTAAGGTATATTAAATATTATAACAGCATCTCTGCTCTCTCGGTCATCTGAAGGGTATTTGAAGCAGCTGAAGCTCCGATGAACACTCAATGTTTTTTTCAGTTAAACTAGCAGTAGGAGTCACAATGTGTGTTTTATTTATTACACTAGAAATACAACTATGTTAAATGCATTTTTCTGAAGATTACGAAAAGTTTTATACATGTCCCTTAAACTTGCTTTGGAGCGTCATCTTAGAACCTGATTTCTGGATTCAGAGATTTCCAAATGTGGAAGGTTTAAAGTTGCTTTTTTAATTATTTTTTAAAAAATTCCTGTCGTTGTAGCTGAATTTGCCAGTTAATAATGAATGTGCTTCAGGGTCTACACTGTGTAAAAAAAATCATGTGAATAAAAAATAATAAAACTTCAGTCTTTTGATATCTAAAGTCATGAGTAATATTATTTCTGATGCATCTTGTTGATCATTTAAACTAAGCCTGCACAAAATTTATTTGCATGTTTTTCAAAGCTTGAGTAGTAAATGATTTATATGCTTGTATTATTTTCATGAAATATGGATTTTAATCTGAAAATTCATTTTGTAATTTTCATCATGGCTTCTTATGTTCCATTAGATTAACACAAATGAAAGAAGATTTATCTGAAAAAGGACCAATTTAGCATATAAATGTGTAATCACTTGTCCCAGTTATTTCATGATTGTGGATAAATTACCCAATACCAATCATTTACTAAGCAACTTAGTGCAACAATATGAAGCCCATCAACAATTTAAGATGATAAAAATGTCAATTTCAGCAATATTTAGAGGTGTTATAAAAGATCAGTTTTTTTCTCAAAAGTGGTAGAAGAAAGGAAAAATGACAGGAGGCTGGGCAGCCATGGTTCACAGAGGGAGTGAAGAATAACCCATGGGGTTTGATCCGACAGATGATCTACTGAACCTCAACCTGCTGCAGAAGATTCATTTCAGTTCTGATAGACATCCTGTTGTCCATCTGCAGGATGTGAGGGACAAACAAGTCCAATCCTTCCCAGAATTCTACTAGAGTTAAAGGATTTGCCGCTGTGTTTGATGCCACAGAACATTTTCAGGGTTTGGCTCGTTTGGCTTAATAGGTCACACAGTTTTGGTAGCAGGTGGGTGGGCCTAATGCCAGGTTAGCAACTTTTTACTTAAACACCTCAGAGTAACACCACCTACCTGAGGCCAGGTGTGTGAACAGAGTGAAGTCCTCCACTAAAAGAAGTCTGGCTTTGGTTGGGTTGCAGTGACATGGCATCCAGGAGTCTCTGCACATTGGCTCAATAAATGTATTTGTATTGATGAAATTCTTCAAACTTGTCAAGTGTGTTTGTCACTGCCTTTACAGTTCGTCTTATGTTTCAGCCAATCACTAGCTGCTTATTCATTCGGTCCAGTGGTGCGGTGCAGTACTGGAAGGTCATGTTGAGCAGAGAACCTGTAAGAGGCTTTCTTGGAAAACCGAGGAACGCAGCCCCTCCTCTATCCTGCCCTCTTTGTTTGAGCGTTGTAATGGCTTTTACAGTGATTACACCGGTCTTTGGGTTTTGTAGAGCTCTTCCTGTTGACCATGTCCTCACTGATTAACTTTGCATGTACGTGAGGAGCTGAGGGATTGAGACATTAGATGCCCAGGTCTCCATTTTTGGAAAGCTATTGATAGTGCATTCAGCATCAAGTCAATAATTGTTTCTTTAGCTGTCCGACATTATTGAACAGCTGCCCCTGACACTGGGAGCAGTCCACTCACTGCTCGAGTAAAATTAACAAAAGCTTAGAAAGTAAAGTAAATGTACCCTTCTTTACTAATTGTATTGTCTGTTGGCTTTTAAAGATAGATTGAAGTCGTCCTCCAAAAACTCCCTTGACTTTCAGCCCCATAAGTGGTAGCATCTAATTCACCTCCTTTTGACAGTAATTAGATGGAGTCAGGTGCAGAATAGAGGCATACTGATTTGAGATAGAGAAGCAGCAGAAGGATACGAGGAAGAAGACAGAGACTGGTGAACTCCTAATATGCAATGATAAAGTCTATATTGATATGTAGGGATTTGGAATATTTAGACTTTTCTTAATTCAGTGAATATCATGTAGAGTACCACCCTGTTCCTCTACAACATCCTTTGTTGCAGAAATGATGGAGCTCATTGAGATTGGTTTGTTTGCTGACATGAACCTGGAACAGTTCACACATCCACAGCCTTGGTCAGCTGGAGAGTGTTTGGGATCGATTTTCCAGCAATGTCCATGTTTCAGCTAGCTACCTTTTAATTTCAGTTGCAGTCAAATTTAGCTATAGTCCCTCTTCTTCGTGCAAAGTTCTGGAAGCGCCGCCATTTAAAGAGCCCCTCAGCATGAAGCTGCCACCATCATGCTTTACAGCTGGTGCAGTGCTCTTAGCTTTGAAAGCTAAATGATTCATCCTAGCATGTGATCGAGGTCAAATAGATTAACTTTCTCTCATACCTCCATAAAATGTGGGGTTAGACGAGGTTTGGCTTCTCCATGTGATTAGTTGCAAATTTAAATTGAAAGTGTTGATTTTCAAGCAGGTGATGCTTTTTCTTTAAGCACACACACACACACCCCCACCCACACACACACCCAGTCCATGTTGGTGTTATATTTGCTTCATTAAGGACCGTTCATTAAAGAGTCACTACGTCTCTCTCAGTCAAGCATGTCCCTTTAAGATACATGCAAGGTCAGTTTGTTGTTTCATTAAGGAAATGAAAGGTTCAGGGATAAGGACACACTCCATTGTTTTCCCTTCTGCTCAAGGAGTTTTGAGTTGTGTGGGCAGCAAGAACACTTGGGTTGAATCAATCAATAAGGGTAATCCAATCAGCAACAACAACAGAATTCATCTGTGGGCCGAGAAAACATTTTGAGACCTTACAGGTAGGAGGAGGATTTGATTTATCCTGTAGGAGTTCTGTGAACCTGTTCCGTCAGGGTCAACGCTCCCCATGTTGTAGACGCATCCCTGCTTCACCACAGCTGGTTTAATTAAGGGGTCATGTTGCAAAGGCATGTTTAGAACTTGACCCCTGAATAGTTTTAGGTCATTTTTCAGAGATCATGAAGACCTTCTGCAACTGCTGCGAGTGGAAAAGGATGTGTGGAAAGGATGAAAAAAGATCGTTTAGAAATACCAGTGTGTATTTCAGGGCTTTCTGCATTGTGAATGAACTCACTCTTTATAAATTTGGGATATTTTTACATTAGATCTATAATGAACATTTTATTCACTAAGCACATAATGGAATTCCACAATGTGAAATTCTGAAAACTGAGAACAAAAGTAGCAGAAAAATTAATGAAATTTTGTTTCGATCATTTCCTCGTTCATTCATGCTCGATAAGTCTTTCTATATTAGCTTATTTGGTAACGCTTTATTTGTTGACATAACGCCTGTTATAAACATGAAGGAGTCTTTATGAACGGTTGACTGTTATGTGTCATTCCATAAATAATGACACTTTTAGTTGCGTTAAAAGTGTCAACTTTGCATTATTTGGTAAATAACGACATTTTAAAACAAAGTTACATTAAAACATAAATAAAAGTTAATTAAAAGTGTCAACTTTGCATTTAAAGAGTCATTATTTACCAAATAACAATTAATGACATAGTCATATACATTCATGAAGACTCTTTCATGTTCACAACAAGTGTTATGTCATGTTTATGATAGTGTCATGTCGGACTTATGCACACTCCTTCAGATAAAGTGTCATTTTTGCATTTAGTTCCTTAGTTTATTGTGTTTGTTCTCTGTGCCTTTGGATTTATTTCCTGCTTTTATGTTAGTCTTTTCACCTTGGTTTACAGTGTAAAAATTGTAAATTACGTACCATCACTTTAAATATAAATTTAAATGTTTTTTTGTTTCTTTTTTAGTGTACTGGATAGCTTGGGAGCATCAAAGTCTGGCTGTATTGCATTATTCTTTGCTTTGTTTCTAAATGTGTCAACATAGATGCTATGAGACACAGATTCCCTTTAGAGGAACAAACAAAACTCTTTACCAGAAGATTGAAAAAAGGGTTTATAGTGGAATTTACAGTGATGACCACCACACAGTGTTCAGTTGTCAGCTGCAAAATCTGATTTACTGATCAAAAGGTTTCACACAGCTCCGGTTATTTTTGCACAAACGTAAACAAAGTGCAGAAGAAAACTGAATCCAATGTAGGACCTGAGAGGAGACGTTAGTGAGGGGCGGGATCTAGGAAGAGGGAAATGCAGTGAGCAGATCGTGGCCCTCTGGTGGTCTCATTCTGGCTCGAGCATGAATCTCACAGTACAGCTCGCTCTCCACAAAGAAATAGCCCTTCTGTTTTAGGCTGATGTCACAGTCAGCACACACAAAGCAGCCAGGGTGGCGATACTTGTCTCTGGCTTTAACCACTGTCCCGCTGCAGCATCAAAAACACAGAAGAGGAGGTTATGAAAACATATAACAGCTTCACAAAAGTTAGAATTTTGATGCTTGCACTTTTAAGCCCTTCAACTGACTAATTAATTAATTTCATTTACTTAGCAATAAGAGAATACAAATCACGTAACATAACATTTCACATTACACAGATGAGATTTCAATAGGATGAAAAGATTTTTATTAAACCAAAATAAGAGCTTGAATGATGTCTGCTGTGCAAACATCATTCAAGAATTATTTTTCAAGGATTCGTCTTTGCTGTTTCAGTCACTCTGTATCTTTTCTGTCAATGCTTTTAATATTTTGTGTTATTATTATTGTTTTGTGCTCCCGTCACACCTGACCTGTCACTGCTGGAGCGATTGCACCTGATACTCCTCTCTCCAGGCAAGAGAGCTGATGCACTTAAGTAGTCAAAGAAATGAAAATATATTTTTTTACTTGTTTAAAATATTCAGATGAACTGAGATAGATGAGGCACACTATAAAGAAAAAAAAAAAAAAGAACAAAAGAAGAATTTGCAGCAAATTTTTCAGGAAGCCAGCAGTGAAGGGAATCATCTCACCCCCCCAGCCATCCTTTTGTTTTTCATTTCCTGTGCCAACAATAAACTCATCTTTCAGCAGATGGTATTTTTTCCAGACAACTCGCAGTAAAATTGCCATGTTGACCAAAAATCCCAAGGTGTTTTCTCTGGCTGTAATGGACATGGATGTGCGCAAATATGGGCAGATTTCCCTCGAAATACATTCCTGATTCCTCGTTACAGAAACTGATAGGACATCCATATCTTTTTTTTATTTTTAATGTTAATGTTCGTGTTTATTTAGATGCTTATTTCTCCACGGGTCTTTCTGTGTACATCATGAACACGTAGCAGATTTTGACAATAAACCTGACTTTGTTATTCAAATACTTGGTAAATTTAAAACAATTCCTAAAAGTGCAGCAATAATCCCATTAAAAGTGTGTGGAAGCTCCTCTCTATCCCAGCCTGGTGGACTTTCAGCTGATTCTTTTTGCTTGTGTTGTTGTCAGTCGGATCTTAATGAGAACCACAGATGATCTGCTCTCTTTGTACTCACACAATGCCATTCCCACACTTGTCGCAGACAGGCAGCTTCTGCAGGTTTCCTGAAGGCGCAGTGGGTTTAGTCGTGGGGGCTTTCACTGTGCGAGTCACAATGGGTCGAGTGCCTGGACGCATGACACAGAATCCTCTCAATAAAACAAGCTCTTGTGATCAAATCACGTGAATTAAAATAAAACACTTAAAGCACGAGAGCATCGAGGACTAGGGACTCACAGCGATGTCTGCAATCCCATTTGATGCCTCCTTTGAGGCTTGAAGGATTTTCATAATTAAACTCAACCAGGACTGTATTTTTCTGTGCTACCAAGGAAACGTGCAGGGAAGTGCTTTTGTATTGACAAAATATCCAACTTTAAGAGCATAGCACTTGATTAATAAGGGGAAGACATTAGAATGTGTCTTGGTGACGGATTGGTCGGCTGTACTGGGGTGGATGTGGTTCAGACTGTTGGTGTTCTGAGCAGCAAAACCCAGAGCTACTCCTTCCAAAACTTGTTAGCCTCTAGAACCCGACGGACCCACCGGTGGGTCCAGCTGCCACGCCAATAGCTGTGAGGCTATAAGTGATGTGGGTGTAAGAGGTTTTAATGGAGCTGTTTATCATGTAAATTGGTTTACACAGACATTCAACAAAATGATCAAAAGTCAAAAATAGGTCTACTATATATAGGTCTATAATATTATAAAGCTCACACAGTGTTTATAATACGACTCAGTCCACTTCCTCTCAGCTGTGGTGTCTGACAGCATGGTGGTGTGACGGTTACACATAATTATCTTCAAACCAAAAATATTTTTTTATTTTGCCTTTCATATATATTTATATGTAAATGTCTATGGAGAGTGAAGTGGAGCTAAAGTCATAATCTTTGTCTGTGTGCACCAAGTTGGTGAATAAAGCTGATCCTGGTTCTGATCTTGTAAACCAAACTAATCAATAAAAAAGCATAAATTGAATAAAACACATTAAGGAAACGTATTACATGCCACAATGAGTGACAGTAAAGCTTCCAAATGAAAAAGAAATGTTGCTGATTTTTGAGGGAAATGCATCGTCTCACCATCGCTGTCAATGAACTCCTGCAGGGCTTTAAATGATCCGGACTGCCGAGGCTCCTGGGGGTCATCCTGGTCTCTCTGCAGCATCCGGTACACATCAGATTCCTCGATGTTGGTCAGAGTCCTGGGACTGAGCAGAACATTCAGGGACATTCAGGGACACTCAGAGAGAGCGATATTCATGGACATCCATGGCCATGAATATCATTTGGGGACATCCAGAGACACACAGAGACGTTAAGGGACAGAGATTTAGGCACCAATATAAAGTCTTCAATCAAATACGGAGGATGTATGTAGTCAGTTAATACATGTTTGACATGCTGTATGTGACAGAGCAGATTTAAAATATTATATTACAACTCTAATTGTTTTTCTTTCTAATTAATTCCTCTAATAAGCTTCTAGTACAAAGGAATGCACTGCTATCCCGGTGAAGTTGTGACATACAAAAAAATGTTAAACTGCTCCTTACTATTTGCTGTTCTCACAGTTAGATTCTAAGTGACCAGATACAATCTGTATTACAATGTGGGTAATAATGGAGGACTAATATAGTACATTTGAATGACAACAATATTAACAGAGGGGAACATTATTATAAGAGAGGATTATAATCCATCATGTTTGATACAACTAACCACACTTAGTCGTAGAGGTAGAGGGGATGGATGGATGGATGGATGGATGGATGGATGGATGGATGGATGGATGGATGGATGGATGGATGGATGGATGGATG
>CAEFZY010017757.1:0-24799 GCA_903066815.1 Brachyrhaphis roseni | reverse complement strand
TGTATCCCTGATTGCCTCCCTGTGTATTTAGTCCCTCCGTTGTCTTTGTTCTCTGTCGGGTCCTCGTCTAAGTTCGTCTAACGTCAGTCCGTTGTCTGCAGTCCTTCGTATACCCTGTTGCTACCAGTGCTGAGCCGCTGTATTCCGCTCTGCTGTGCTGCCAGGTGTTTGGACTTCCTGTGTTCCTTTTATGTTTAATAAATCCAACATCTTTCTGCTAAACCTGGGTCTCCAGCGTCTGCCTCACCTCACCACCACACCACTCCTGACACCTTCCTAATGGTTTTATCTTGATAATAAAGATCCAATTTAGTATTTCGTTCTGCATAAACAGACGGGGGTAAAAGTTTCACAGTGTTACTTCATACAGCAAGAGAAAACTTTATTCCTTCCTGCACTTTCTCAGGTATCCTATGTCCTAACAGAACTTCAAGGACTTTAAAAAGTTAGGCTTTTACAACATAATGTATTGTATTATAACTTTTCTATGGTTCAAAGTCCTATTTAAGTCATAGAAAAGCTATAATGGAATAGAAAATGTTGCAAAACTGTAACTTTTTCAAAGTCCTTGGTCAATACTAATCTCTCTTTGCAAAGCAAACAATATTTCTTAACCAACTTATCTGAAAAAAACCATGCAGCTTGATACCTAATATGGCTGGCAATTAATGCAAATGGTATCTAAAGTCTCATCCTGTGATATGAGAGGAGGCTCATGGGTATCCAGGCTGGGATTAGTGTCAGCAGGAAGCCTGGAAGGGCTTCTCCTGAGCAGCTGCCTAGTTCTGGGCCTCCTGCGTTAGCGGGAAAGGCTAGCAGGGAGTTTTTCTTGTTGCTTTTCTCACTTCAATACATAATTTAGACAGAACATTTACCAGAAGTGGTAAAGGTCAAGCAGAAGGATGCCAGGCCAAGACACTTTTTTTTTTCTTTTTTCCCCATGAAAAACATTGATTGCAGGAAATGCAGAAAAATTTCCTAATACGCTGAACTCGGATGTAATTCATAAATTATAAGTAAAGAATGACTTTTACTTTAATGCTTAAACTATATTTTTACAGCCTGCACTTGTTCTTTTACATGGGTAACATTTTTCATAGCAGACTTCGATATTGAGTAGCTTAGAGTGCTTTTCCTGGGATTTATTTATGGGGTAAGAACGTGGATAAAAAATATGAGACATTATCTTTTACCACTGGGACTTCATAACCGAACATATAAATAAGCAAGATGCATTTTGGAAGTTTGTTCTTGTTTTTCAACAAGCCAAATAAAGGAGGCAGAAACTCTAAGACTCGGTTTTGGTTTGTGTTTTAGACGTGTGTAACACCTGAAACTCTACTAGATTACTTCAAAAGGTGCAAGGTGAAGCTTTTTTTTTTTTTTTTCTTAGTTCCTTTCAATTCTCCTGGGCAGCTAAAGAAAAAAAAAGGAACACAGACATTCTGATAAAAGCAGAAGCATTTTGCTGGAAGACGGAGAGAAAAAAAACTAACAGACCTGGCAACAGGCCGTGTTTACACGCCTTGATATATATTCCACTGCGTTAGTGCCAAATACATGCCGCCTTCCCTTCACAAATACTTTAAAAGAGGGAAAAAAAGGGAAATGATGCAGAGAGCAATGCTAATGCGTCATCTTTAGAACGAAGATGACTTTTTACAAGCTTACAGGAAAAAAAAAAAAAGAAGAAATGATCGTTTGGCCTTTATAGTAGATAATGGGCCACAAATCTGTTTTTCCCCCTTCCTCTCTCTCCCTCTATTTTTGTTAATCAGAGCGAGAGGCTGCTGCCAAATCCCTGGCATAATCTATGTCCTTGTCTTCCTCGGGATACTGTTGACCCTATACACTTTTAAGCACTGCAGTGTTTTGTAACTAGATCAACAGCCAGACAGGCACTCAGGCAGACAGATGGACTATCAGGTGCAGGCCCACAATGTCAGCATGCTCCGAATTTCCCTCTGAAGAGCCTGTCAGTAATTATCTGCATACTGTAGGTGTTAATATATGCTTTGGTCCTATACCAGGGTGGCAAAGTGCCGCATGAATACTAATCCAAGTTATCTCTATTATCTGCACTGTCGAGATGATTTGTGTAGAAAATGACATTATGCCAACCCGAGGTGATTTGGTAATACGGGTGGACTAGGAACACAGTGAGCAAATGCTGTAACAATTCATCTAATTGACAGACTATGACTCATTCCGCCTGGCACTTCATTTCAATTACTAAGTCGGAGTCCCGGGTAGCGCTGGCAACCGGCTAAACGGGAGGTTATGTCTCCCCCGCCCCGATCCTGACTCGATATAAAACAAGTTTCGTTTTTGTGAAATTCTGGAAAAGTTCAAGAGGACTTTCCTAAAGCTCTTCAGTTCAATTTTTTTTTTTTCTTGACAAAGCCACTGGTCACCTACTCAATTTTCTGCATCATAGAAAGGATTCCTCTATTTTTATTTATTTATTTATTTCAAACTGTTCCAAGGTTTCCTCCAGTAAACTTGCTGGTCCAGCCTTGTTTTTGAATTAATGTGTCATTGGAGGATTAATATCTGAACACCAATGATAAAGTCTTAAAAGACATAAGCAATGCTCTTGTATGTCAAGCCTAATGAACTGATGCAATCAATTGGACAAATAGTTTTATATCAATTGGAATTACATATTCAGTTTTATTTGACTGTATTGTATGATTAGATTGAATTGCTCTTTATGTAATCAGATCCACTGTGTATTTATTTTGCTTATATTCTTGAGTTTTATGTTTGATTGCTGAATTTTATCTTGTGATTAATTAAATGATCACCATCTGATTATTTCTAGTTTCCTCCATAAAGTCCTTGGACACACTTGAAAGCCTCCACAAATCTAATTTGAAGTTTATTTATCATTCTCGTTAAGAGTTTTTCAGATTAATGTCCACATAATCTACATATTAAAGTTTGTAGAGGAATTTCATGAGAATATCTCTCGGCTCAGAGGCTGCTTTTGATTTCTGGGCACCAATTATGATACCAGTATTTTTCTTTCTTCATTTTTCTTTCTCTTCCTCAGGAGGGCCACAAACCAGCACTCTTAAAATGGCTTTATTGGATCTTCCATTTTGTGTGTGTGTCTTTTTCGAATCGCTCTCCTCTCAATACACCGAAGCAAATCAGTCCAAATTAAATTAGCATCCTAAATAAGCATCTGGGAGGTAATGTAGCTCCGTCCTTGCATTCGGGGACCATAGAGGCGTACTTATTTCTCCAGGATGTCTTGTTGGACACGAGCCCAGGCAACGGTCATCGGCCCACGGGTTTGGCGAGGCGCTCCCATGAGCTCAAAATGCGACTCCATAGATCACAGTCAAAAGGAGAAGAAGAAAAAAAGAAACAGCTGCTTCAGTTAACATGGACTGAGCAATTAAAAGTTTAAGCAAGAGCACATATGCTTGTTTTGAATTACTTTTTTACTATTTAAAAAAAAAAAAAACAGAACCCAATTGTATCAAAAAGGGTCGTGGCTCAATGTTTAATAAGGAAAAACACACAACATAAATAAAATAGAGAACATACACGCATCAAAGCTGCGTATATTTACATCACTCTTCTTGAGGCTTCTACTCCGCTTGCGAAAACATGGCAGCTGTATATATATATTTTTTTAAAGTGCACCACATGGATTTTTCTCTCTAACCTCCTGGCCCAAAAAGGAAAGCCGGCTACCATCAGAGGCATGTCTTCCATGCCCACTCAAGGTCTGGCAGCTCATTAGGTTCTATTCGCGGTCATGTGTGAGAAATCGCCTGCAGGAGATCGAGTCTTTCCAGTCCCTTTTTTTTTTTTTTTCATTTTTCCAGCAGAGGAGGAGAGATTCTGTTCTCTCTTTGTACATGCTGGTTAAACCTCGGATCGCTGTGTCTATGCTGTGACAATTTATGTATGGATGTATTCACCTTCTTTATGCGGCTCGGCTTGCATCACTCGCCAGCCTCCCTGCTCCCACCTGAACCTCCAGGATTTTATTTCCCCCACTCTTTAGTTCGGTTATGCTTTCTGGTCTGACACATTTGAATTTCCATGGGGGCCCGCAGAGTTATTCTAGTTCTCTTTGACATGAATGTCATAGGGCTGCTGGACCAAATACATTTGGTTTTGTCACCGTTTTGCAGACTCTCTCTCCCTGTGGGCAGCGGATCCGATAAACACATGTACATTTAAGCCAAAACAATGTTTGCGTTCCTGGCAGACTTGGATTTTAATAATATTTTTTATTCTGACAACAAGGTCGTTTATGATCGGGAAGAAGACAAACACCTGTTAAAAGATGATAGAATTTAAAAGTTGGATTTGTTATTGATAATTTTAACTATTTGTGCTCTTTATAATTCTTAAAATATAACTATTCCAAGTCATATCAGGCTTTTCAAAGGTAGCACAAATTCCCTTTTTGATGTCATCAGATAAAGTATGCTTAAATATAATCTAGCCACGTTATTCTTTTCTCTGTGTTGCACATTGAATTATAGTTCAGATATGTCAGTAGAAATCCTTTTCCTTTGTCCTCAATCTGACATTTTTGAACTCAAGCACTCATCTTCGACAGTTGAGATGTTTTTGCTGGACTTCGCCGACTGAGCCGTCCGCCGTTACGTCCCAAACATTGGGTTATTTGTCATGGCGAAATCGATTAGCTTCCCTTGAAACGGCCGCGACCTTGACGCACGCCACACTGGCCTGAAACGCAGCATTTAGCGGCACTGAGCGTCCTCTGATCGATTTCAGAATCGGTGACGTGTCTCTTAACTACCAGACTCAACGGACTCAAAAAGGCTGCATGATGAACTGCTGCTTGCTTCAAAAAAACATGGACCTAAGAAACTTTTGATCTGAAGCCAACGGGAATGTTTGTGGCTTTATCTCCTTTCTTTCTTGAGAGTTGTCCATGGAGGATGCATCGTCGTTTGGGGAAGCACAGAGGAACGCATCAGGCAGCCATTAATCTCTTTCCTCTCTTGTGTATTGAGACGCTGAGAATCTCCTGGCAGGCAGATTGACAGACGTGTGAATCGGGATTAAAAAATATAAGAAATGGAACAGAAAATTCAATTATTTCTCTCCAGTTTTGCATTGTTGTCGTTGCAGATGTGAGCGAGGCTGACCCAAACGAGGAATCTATAGATTTAGATATTTTCGTCCTCTCTCGTCGGTAGCTTTAAGATACCGGAAAGTGGGAGTAAAGGGCCTTAATAACGTAAAACCACATTTACCTTTTCTATTAGACTATATTTCACAAAAAAATGCAAAAAAAAAAAAAAACAACCTCAAAAGCAGGCCAGCCTGTCTGTCGAAAACTGAAACAATTTATGAGATTCTCTAATCCTTTGATGAATTATTGACCTTTTCTTCAGTGGCTGCTTACCAGACGCTCCACTCTTCTCACAGACTGTCAAGAACAGATTCGGATGCAAATAAATGCAACCGCACTCTTAGGTAGGTGGACAGCATATCACACTCCTCTGCACTTTGTCACTTCTGGAAACTTGCACTTATAGGTACGAAAACACGTTGCGTAAGAGATGGATACTTAAAAAAAATAAATAAATAAAAACTCACGTGGGAAATTATATAGAAAGTGCAGCCAGATGAGAGACATTTCAATGCTTTTCTATACAAGGCAGCCTTAAAATCTCTCTCCTAAACAGACTTATATTTGTTTGAGAATTTTGTATTTATGAGGGGATTTCAATTTTTTTTTTTTTTTTTAGATTATTTTTACTATTTTCTCCATTTTGTTCAGTGAGAGTATCAACAAATTTGAAAATATGATCAAATGCAGTGGCTGTGTGCAGGTTAGTGACATAAAACACTTCTTTATTTGACTGATGACCTAAAGAACGAATGTTTTTCAAGAGCCGTATTTGTGTTTGTGGGTCTCCGATCGCTGTAACATGCAGTTACCTAAAAAAAAGAAATAATTCTTGTCGTTATCACAATAGTATCAAAATATCTCAAAACTTTGAGTCCATATCACCCAAATCTCCTGTTACAGCACATTGCAAAAGATCTCAGTTGAATTTTCTGTCCTTTTTGTTACTGTAGGCCAGCCTGCTTCAAGTTTTGACGTTTTGCACGTTTGGAGAGTTTATTTGACATACCTTGATTTTAATGTCATTCGACCTCCTGCCTTTTACCCCCTTATCTCCGAGATAAAGAGGTTTTCTCTTCACACAGCTGCCTTTTACTTGATATTTCATCTTTTTCAGCCTACTGTCTGTACAGATAGCTGATTGAAGGTCTCAGTAGACTGGAAGTTTCTGACATATTCACTTAACTCTAATTTCTCCCCCTTTCTGATGCTCCGTTTGAATCATCTTAGCATTGTCTGGCTTGTAGTCTGTCAAGCTGCTGCCATGTGACGGGGGGTTTGATAATTTTGCTAACCAGCAGTTGAACCTGTGAACCAAAAGCAGGAAGGCTAAGTGTCAACTTGTCAGTTAAATATGCCTCTATAACAGTCCTCTTCTTGGGAACACACATCTTCACCTTGGCTGTTCTTGTCGAACGCTTTTCCTTAACTCCATTTTGATATAAGGAAATGGGTTATAACCTTGAATTATTAAATCTTTTTCCACAAACTTTTATTTCTTCTTTGGAGGATTGCATGTGCCAGATCAATAAATATGACAGAATGTGTTACAAAGAGTCTTGCATGTTTGAATTCAAGGTTGTTGTCCTGCTGGAGGGTTTAGCAAGACGTTGCCATGACCACGCCTTACACATGAAATGGCATGTTAGTCTTTTATGGCCTTCTGAACAATTTGTCTTATTGCCAGATTGGTGCAGTGCACAATCTGTAGACAGCTGAAAACAGAATCATTCACCTAATTTTTAGATTTTTATCTGAAAATGGAAACAAAAAAACATCCATCCATTTTCTTTGGCCTCACAATTATGCACTAATTTGTTGTTCTTTCACATAAAGGTCTGATAAGATACATTAAAGTTTGTAATTAATTAAAATTTTATGGAAAATAAGAACTACTCGCTCGTAGTTTTATTTATTTATGTTTCTGTCAGTATCGTAGCAGGCAAAATACTTTTTTGACACCAAATTTATTGACTTTTTTGTCATTTAAGATGCTAATCCTGCTGTGGTATGTGAGCTCCACATTTGACTTGCTAGTTTGTCGCTTTTATCTAAAGTTAAATTAATGAAAGAGCCGTGAGAAATTTAAATGTATTCCAGCAGGGAACAGAGAAGGTACAATAGATCTGTCAGGTTCTTGTGGCTTTTTTTTTCTGGCCTAATTACAACTTGTAATGCATTATGTTAATAATATGTGGCCTGTGTGAGTGCTCCCTGATTAAAAAATCCTCCCACACTGCCTTTTGAACTGGTGGAGATTTAAAAAGCTGCTCCTAAAAACGCTTCTTCCCGTTGTAAATGCTTTTGAAATGTGTGCCCTTGTGACTTGATCAAACAGATCCTTGTGAATTATCAAAGTAAAAGCCCCTTCAGTCGGAGGAGCTGCTTTTGCCGAGGAGGGCGTCGATAAAGAGAGGGCGCCCTCTTCAAACAAAAGCTTTCCAAAGATGAAGCGAGAATAGCGCTGGATGTAGGAGGCAAGCAAGGAAGATAAGACGAAAGTCTGCCAGTTTGTGTCTCTTCTATCAAACAGAAAATTGAAATCTCGGGGTGGGGGTCCAACACGATGTTTGTAGACAAAGACTAAGTCATTTCTTGAGCTTATCTGAAATTCTCATTTTCTGTAACTTTACCACAATTGTCTTAAAGTCCTACATCAGGCCTCGGATTGTCCCATGCTTCTTTTCTCTTTCAGTTGTTTTACATTCGCAGCCGTGTTTGGGATTATTGCTCGTTTGATGAGCCAATTTTACGTGACATTATCTCTAAGACAGACGCTCTCGTTTGACTGTAGAACTCTTGCACACAGACAAGTTGACTGCAGCGCCAGTGGCTGCAAAACAAGATGAACTCATCAATCCTCCATCAGCAGGTTTGACAGTTTGTATCATATGGCTTTGCTTTCACGCTGGGTTTGTTTTTCTTCAATCTTGTGCTTTACTATTATGGTAAAACATTTCTCCCTTGTCAAAAAAGACATTCTTCCAATAGCCTGCCAGCCCTTTCAAGGACCCTCTATGTGCTTAGTCTTTTTGTAATTGCGCTGTCAATTTTTATTTATTTATTTTTTTTCTGATCGATGCCCGAATCGACCTTGAGGGCGAATTGTTGCGATGTCCTCTGTAGTGAAGATTGGCAGCCATCTTTAATGTTTTCCATTCACAAATTATCTTCCTTAATATAAAATAATGGCCGTCACATTGGGTAGAAATGGCCTCGTAACCCTTACTAAATTGATGGGTCGCTGCGGTTTTGAGGTCGTTACTGATTTGTTACTGTTTTGACATCGCGGTCACAGAAACACAAGACTAGCAAACTGCCAAAATGGCCACAACAGCTTCATTTCCATTGGTCACACAATTGTGCAAACTGGAATTACAAAAAATAAAACAGCTATCAATTAGAATTTTTTTTTGCGGTTGGACCAGATGTTTTTTTTTCTTTAACTGTATCAAACCTGAAACACTTTTTCTGCGTAACACAAGTCATGTGATAAACAACCAGTTGTTACTAGTAGGAAATGACAAAGATGATGACAGGTGTTTAACAATTGATGGATTAATTAAGTGCAGCAGACAAAAGTATCTTGTATAGACTTTAAAAAAAAATCATGATTGTGTTGATTTAAACTTTTCTCTTCATGAAATATAAAGCAATTGAATTGGTTTTCATAGCTAAATTTGAAGCAAAACCTCCTCACACCAGGCTAATTTGAAAAGATGGACATTGTTGCATACGAGAGGATTCCAAGGATTGATATCAGTTTCCTCTTACTGTAAAAGCTTCTGGAGTTTCAAAGACTAAGAAGCCCTGTGGGTTTTATCGCCGTAATAAAATGCTTTAAGGAAGTCAGAAATAATTTAAAGATGCTCCAGATTGAGAAGGCTCTCTGTCTCTGCTGCCTCGGCTGCGAAGGCGCAGTCTCGCTCTCCATAACATGCCAAACATGGAGCAGATATATTCACATACTGAATAAATATTAGTGTGCTAGCTAGCACACACTAAATAAAGTCTATTTCATTATTTCCACTGCGGCCTTCGGCTCTGGCTTCTACTTGAAAAATTAAACCCGTTAGAAAAACTGAACAGTTTTAATATGTGGGGAGTTTCAATGTCCAGCTATTGCAGTCTGAATAATACATCTGTCCAAATCGTAAAATCAGAGCCCATATGTTTTCTCTCTATGTATTTTTCCTTTTTGCTCTATTTTTTATTTTTTTTATCCAATCAAGCCAAAAGAGAAGACTCCAACAGGAGACCTCTCTTAAAATAAAACGGAGCTTTCCATAATTTAAATTCATAACTGGTGACTGAGAGTAATGGCAGCAGCGTGGACATTTTTAGAAGTGGTATGTTTCACTCTGGAGTCGCATAAGAGGCTCCCTTAAGATTTAACAGTCCAAGATCATCGCTGTCTCTTTCCAACACAGTGAGATCCAAACAGCCGCTCCAATCAGTATTCAGTTATTTAGTGATTTGGAGCTCCGCCTGCATCTTTTAAGGACCTTAAAAGGAGGCAGCATGAGGCTGTGGGTCGGCTTCGCCACGGCTGCCAACCAGCTCAAGCTACGGGGGGCAAATCCTGACGAAAACATTTGTTGATTTCTTCATTTCATCGTCAGGCCGGTTGCTCCCACTGTTTTTGTAAATAGCGGCGTTTCCACTTCCGGTATTCAGCTCTACTGCACACAGCGATTTAACTGATTATATTACTTTAGCTGGTGCTGTAGATGTTTTATTTAAACACATTTCCACTTGATTTTAGATTTGGAATAAATACTGTTGTTCATATATTTTATTTTAGTAATATTATGTGAATTGAAGTTGCATTCATTTGGTAATAGAAGCAAATATGAGCAGTAAACATTTTGAAGTTTTCAAACAGCTTCAGGCTAATAGGGACAAGTTTTAGAGATTTTCTTATGGTTGAAATGAATAAAAATTACATTTTTATATAATTGTACTCAACTTTGAGCAGTGAAATGACACGGTTGCTTCACGACGTGCTTCACATGAAAGGTCTCTGTACGGTTAGAGCCACATTGTGTGTTTATGTTTGACACGATGAAATAATAATTGGCAAATGGTCAAGTTACAAACTGAACTCAAACTTTGGATTCTTTTTGGGTTTTATGTGCGAGACGAACACAAAGTACTTCATAATTGGGAAGACGGAAATAAATTATACATGGTTTGAGCATCTTTTTTCTGAATCAAAATCTGAAAAGTGTTGCTTTTGAAGTCGGCTTTTGAAGTGAACTTTCCAACTCCCTGCTTTGAAATCTACAGACTAAAATTATGCAAACACAGATTGAAAGGATTCACTGACCATCGACTTTCATGTCTAATGTGTCATTACTTTATTTTCATTTCAGAATCACACACTGGCTTATGTTTTCCTAGTAAATCACCCAGAAGTTTGTAGCTCCAACGTGTGAAAAAAGTTGACTTTGTAGAAATCCTATTGCAAGGCTCGGTGAAAGCTGAGAATGAGGCTTTTTAATTTCAGTATTATGAGCGAATCAGACTAATTAGGGTTTCTAAACTCCTTCGGGAGATAGGTTATCAAATAAAGTACTAAGAGAATGAAAAAGCACACGTTTCTTCTTCACGATGACCTACTATTTCAGAACAAGAGTTCATGCCCCAAATAAAACACGCCGAGTGTGCGGTGAACTCCTGACAGTTCTTTCTGTGGTACAGTACATCTCCATCTGACAAGACTGGGAACGCCATCTGCCCATAAAAAGTATGACTTCAGAAAGAGGTCGCTGAATCTGAACCATCAAGCTCTATAAAACATCAAGAGCAAGACGGATTATCAGAGGCAGACACATCATTTTCAGTGAGACATTTTCGAGAATCTCCGGTGACCCAGCGAGTTGTAATCGGTGTAAAAAAGAGACAGGGGAAAAAAAAAATGGTAAGAGGTAGCTTCAATAACAACCCGAAAGCTCTCAGCAGAAATAAAAATGTCGGATTCAAACAAGCTAACTCAGAGTCACACATTTCCAGTTAGATTGGAGTTGAAGTTTGCAACCAGCTGCCCTCATCTCTCATCACAAAGAAACGCAAAGAAGAACTCCTCCTGAGGTCTTAAAGAAACAAAATATTAGCTTGGATTTCCTCACTGACTATTAAACCTAATTATTTGTTAAAGTTTAGGAAGCGCTGGCCCAGGCTCTTCCTTTTGAATGAGACAAAACAGTTAATTAGGAGCTCTAGCAGGAGCTTTCCAGCACATAAAGAAATCATTTGACAACTTTCCAGAGGCCCGCTGTTCTCTTTAAAGCCAACACTTTCCTACTTTGCATATTGCGGCAAATCAAAAGTGCAATTTACGTTTGTACTCGCAAGAAGCTCCTCATTATAGGTAATTTTGCATCTGTCACTGTTGCAGATCTTCGAGTCGCAGCTTTGTATCTGTTGGCTGAATTAGGACTTTGATGGCAGCTGTTTTGTGTTTCCGAGCCTCAATGCAAATTTGGGTTTTGTTTCTTGGCAGACAGGAACATATTGATAAAACCTCGGAAGCTTCCTGTATTTAAGCCTAGGATCCATCTGAAACACAAGGAGAAAACTACTTTCTAAGGATTTAGAGAAGAAAATCTCACACTGCTCCAAACAGATAAGCCACTCAAAAGGAGAATTTTATTGTCTTAGTCTACGAGGCAGACTAATGTATCATGCCTGATTGTCCGGGGACCAAACAAACCAAATCTTTAGTAAAAACCTGTTCACCCCATCACCTGTGGTGGCGCTGCACCAAGAACCACTGAAGGAAACGACACAAAAACCTCTGAAGAAGACTAGAGCGCAACTTCCTTCTTTACGAAACGTGAACCAGAAAAGATTTTAGCGATTGTATTAAAAGACTACAAGCCTTTTCTCCTGGTAGTGCTAGATTTGCATGTTTGTTTTGGTTGTATTTACCCAGAATGCCCAGCGCTCAAGTCCACTTCCTTTTTTTGGAGCGGTATCTGGGCCGCTTTGCGTTCACATATGCACCAGAGTTCACTACAACCAAACCGAGACCCAGGTTTTCAGGCGTACAAGAGACCGATTGAGCGTTAACACTCAATCGGACCCCCAAACCAACCGGACTCTCTTAGCAAACATGAAAAGCCACCACATCGTGGCTGGATTTAAGAGGAGTCAATGGCGTCTATCAGTCAGGGAAAAATTACACAGCGATTTCTGAGGCTTCCTATCCGAATAAGTGGCCGCATTAAAACAATTTTGCAAATGACTGAGAGTCCAAATTCCTTCAAGATGACGCAAGAATCACTGCTGCTGGAAATCACTCTGTCGCCAAGGATTTAAAGCCAGTTATTATAGTGATCAATTTCACAGGTTAACTGTCTTTAACAATTAAGTGTGACAAATAAAATACATCTATAATATGTGGTGGATAGAAAGAAAATGAAGAATCGAATAAGTTTTGGACTTAAAAAGTCAAACAAAATAACATAGCAGTAAAAAATAAATATGTCTACAGAAACGACGCTGCAGGTAAGGTCTGCATGTTGCAAGCTCTTGTTAGGAAGACGATGAAACGTCAAGTGTTGTCAAATTTCAGTCAGGCCCGAAGATGCACAAACAAACTGATCCTTCACTATAAGCTTCAAATATGCACTGATTGCTCTCACCGCAGCTTCAAACGCTCAAAATTAGGATTCCAGATCGCCTCAGAGAATATATGATTAAAAGAGCTCAAAGTGTGGAAATCTATGAGGAAATATCTGACAGGTGCGTCTCTCACGTGTTCTCCCTCTTTTACATTCTTCACTCAAGCTTTTTCTAAAAGGATATTTTTTCTAAAACAATTTTTTTAGTTTATTCAAAACCGTTTCAACCCATTTTGCGAAGCATGATGGGGACGGGTGCTCGCTGCTTGCAGCAGACCGTCTTCTCTGCTGTCTGTTTCTTTCTGCAGCGTCACTCCGCCTGCAGCTTTGAGCGAGAACAGTCAGTCGCAGAAACGCAAGAGAGCGCCTGTCAGGAAGCAGAACATTAAGAGCTTCGGCGTATGACTGCTGGTAGATGCGCGCTGATGAGGAGAGACGTTTTGTGCAGAAATTTTTCAAAACGTCGTACCAGACTTTCTGCGCACGATTTGGAAAATGAAATGACAAGCAAGACTTCATCTAAAGTCTGAAATGCTTTCGGATTGTTTCCTAACTTGCTGTTCATTCTTGATGTTTTCCTACTTTTATTTTTTAGTACATTTTTTTCTGAGTAATGTAACCCAAAATAATTTTTGGGTCGTTTTTGTAGGCAGTACCTAAAATACTTGAAAGAAAATGCAGCTTGTGAAGCTGAAATGCCTACTTGGCATTTTCAAAGCAGCCAATCCAAGACCATCATCTATTTCCCTTGGCCCTGATTGGCTGTACCACAAAGAGTGGAAATAAGGAAGATGGTAGATGATTGATGTGCCAATTCAGTTTCCACTGTGTGTGTGTTAATGCATATGAAGGCCTTTAGTCTTTTTTGGTGTTTGGTTTTGGACCGTCCACAAATACCAGGGGTCTTCGTTATGTGGAGGAAAGGTAACTTCCTGATCTGATCATTTCCACAACAAAGCATGGTGGTGTCAGCGTCATGCTGCGGAGATGCTATTTTCTTTCAGTGCTTGTGGGAAGACTAATGGAATCAGATTTAAGGCAGTACTGGAGGAGAAAAACATTGCATTTCGTGTTTTTGATGTTACAAAATGTGGGGGAAAAATTCAAGCTGCGTTTTAGACTGTTTTGCGGTGCTGCATGGAAGAAGAAAAAAATGGGATTTCTCACTTTTTCTGACTTCTCCACTCCTCGTTTTCACTCCCCTGTACTTGTTTATTTACTTACAGTGGGAAATAGTCTCTGTAATCTGTAGAGGCTTCCAATCTCCAATAAATCTCAAAGAGAAGAGAACTTGTGTTGTGAAAACGTTTCTGTCACAACACATTTTCCTCAGGAGCTCAACAGTAACTATCTCAAAGGAGCAGATGTGTGTGTGTGGAGGAAACTGTTGTGATTGCTATCTATTATAGAGAAGCTTAAAAACAGGCCTTCACTGAAAATAATAAGAATACTGGAAAAAGACAACACTTTCAGGCAGTCCTCCTGACTTTAAGAAACCTGAAGCAGGGATTCAGACGCACACTTCCAGTTTGGGTTTGCATTCATTTTTTACGCCGCAATCTGTTGAACGATGTCTACAGGGTCCTTTCCTTAAATAATGGATGCGTCTGAAAATGGAGCATTTCCCCCACTGTAATAGCCCATGAATAAATCACGGCCGTGAACATTCACCCGCTCCAGCTCCTCCTGCTTGTTGCGTTGACAGTTTTGCCTGTAGAGCTCGCCCGCAAAACAAACGCTCCACGATTCCGCCTCAGCCTGACGATTTTCCCATCCGTCCCTCGTTATTAGCTCCACTTTGGTTTAAAAACTTTCAGAGATGAACCATCGATGGCGTCCCAATGATAGACGTCCGGACGACACGTTGTGCTGAGATCGATGCGGATGGATTGGTGTAACTCGGCCCCTAAGCGATGTCGGTTCATTTCATAGTTCAGGGGAAGCCGCAGTTAATTTGTCAAATCCTTGCGGTGTACGGACGCTCATTTGAAGCTGCTTTTTAATGAGTATTTGTTATAAAAATTGCATTTTCTGTCTAATTACCATTTCCTCCAGGAGCATGACTGTGTTTAATGTTTCACTGCTAATTAAACTTTTCTTCATTTGCTGAGACACTTCTATAGTTTTACAAAACAGTGCAGGATATAATATCAAAATATTGTAACAATATCTCACTCCTATTATTCCCAGAAGGTTTCTTTTTTTTTTTTTTTTTTGCTATTTCTGTTGTACAGTATGCTGTCTCTTAATTCATGTGGCCATTGTGGGTTTTCTCTGCCAACAGGGTCAAAGGGGAAACGCCATTTAGGCCGACACCTCACCTACCCCAGCGATGATGAATCACCAGGAGTGTGCAGATGGCCAAGTGAAGACGGATGAGACGGACGGCGAGTGATGAACGACAGAGAGGTAACATAATAAATTTATGGCTCTGGGTCTCTGCTGGTCTGTTTGGGTGGCATATATATTACAGTCATGTAGCAGGAGGCTTCCACATGTTCAATATTTGGTTAGATGCTGTAAAAAAAAAAAACAGACTCATAAATTATTCCTATCTCTCCATGCACATGCTTCTGAAGCCAGTAGTCTGAGAAACATATAGTGGTTTTACATGTAAAGAAATGTAGCTAGAAGGGTTACATCTATGTAAAAACAAGAAACTATGCTCTTAACGATACATTTGAATACATTTTTTTGCAAACTAAATGACAAACAAGACTTGGCGCTAGTGAATTACATTTTATAAGTTACCAGCATGAATATTTGTTCTTGATTACTGCTTTAAAAAACAAAGAAGAAACAAACAAAAATAATATTGTGAACTCAATAAACATGAGTTTATTGCAGTCTGAATCAGTTCTAGAGATCTATGGGGGTTCAAAATAAGAGAGCGTGTCACTGTTTCACATGTGCAGTGTGTAATACAGCAATGCAACCAAAGGCTCTGATGAAATCTTGGAGGGCAAAGGTCAAGGGGAGAAACACAGCCAAACTTGTGACCCTAAAGTTCTTCAGGGAGGACTGTGCTACAACGGAGAGCCGCCCGGCTGACCCGCACTGACTCTCGAGTCCCTTGGTTAACAGTTGTGAAGCAAACAAAGTCTGTTGTTTTGTCCAATATTAGCGCTAAAGCCAGAAATGAGTATTTCTGGAACATTTGTCAAAATTTCTGTGCACAAGCTTTCTTCAAATAGAGGCCTAATCCATACATCGCTGAATATCTGGGACCTGAAGAAATTTGTTTGTTTTTGGTCTTTTAATATCACAAAAATATTATTTATGAAGACTTTGGCTAAAGTGGAAATTTGTGAACATTCCATTTGTGTTTGTGTGTGTACATGGGAAAAAACTGCCAAAGTTTTCCTACAAATTGCAGTCGGCAACAAATAATGCACCAATATGATGCTTTGCCTCAATTCCCAGTCAACATGATCTTGTGTTTTATTAACTTTTTATTCTAATACGCTACTTAAAATTAGTTAAATCTTTAAAATGAACCTCCTGGCACCATGTTTAATTCCTAACAGTAAGTTGTGGTTGTTTTTAAAGCAATCTGATTGGTTTTAGCTTTGTGCTACACTGCCCCCTATGGGTTCGGCATACTTATGTATGCAGATTCATGTGATCCTGTGCACGATATTATTGTTTCTAAAAGATATCTTAAAAAAAAACAACTTTAGTAACAAGAGTCCAACTTTAAGCTTACTGTTTGGGAAGCTTAAATAAAAAAAAAAATAAAAAAATACTAAGCAATAAAGTATGTATGAGTATCAACCTAAAGTATGTTTTCTTTTTGTACTAATAAAAACACGTTAGTAGAAAAAGCAAAATGAAGTCTTGAAGTTGACTAGGTTTAAATCTGTAAGAGTAGATTTATAATTCATAAATGTGTTTTTTTCATTATTTATTTGTGTCTTTCACTTCAAATTGGGTCAAGTTGAAAGATCTAACATTGTCTGCTGAACATTCAACTCAAAACTCTTAGATGTACAATAAAAAAATGTAGAGAATATAAATCAAATCGTATGTTGTAAGAGTTTTTTTTCCCTTTTGAATCGAGATGAAAACATTCACAGGACGTCAAACGATCCAACTTAAAGCCCAAACGTGCACACGCGTGTAGACTGCATCCGCCGCAATCGACTTGTTGATCTCGACCTAAATAGCTTCGGAAGAGCGGAGCGACACGTTTCAAAGCCCCGATGCTCTCGCAAATGTCGACAGCGCACGGCAACGGCGCACAATCGCAACAATAAAGCAGACAGTAGAGTGACGGCGCGGGGAGACAACAAACTGGGGCGCGACATGAAACAGAAGGATTGTTACAGCATGTGAAGTGTTGGCGTTTTTATTAAAAGCCTCGATGGGGAAGGCTGCAGATTGACGCCTCACCTGGAACAAGCATGTGCTCCTCGGATCAGGCACAAATAAAGCTTGTTCTCCTTTTATTATCCCTTCTTTTTTTGTATGTATTTCTACTATCCTTCTGCACCGTAACTCCAGTGCCCTGGAGTATTAATTATTTGTGCAGCTTGTGCTCTGATCTATGGTCTCCGGTTAGCATCTGCATGGATGCTGCAAGTCGAGTATGTCTAATACTTCACCACAAAGGATTCGGGATCTTTGTTTCATAACAGGAAACACAAAGCAAACTTTCAAACGAAAGTAAATACCAATAGGTGGTAGCATGTTAGTTGGGGGGAGAGATTAAGAGAAGAATCTCTTGATTCTTTAGGCCTCTGTCAAACTTTTGGGGTCTGGCAGCACATCAGTCCAGGAGAACAAAAAGATTCGCTGATGAACCTGAATTATTCACACTGTCAGGGACAGTGAGGTCTTAAAACGAGGCGTGAGCTCGGCGCCCTGGAGAGGAGTGGCGCCTCAATTAGGCGCTCATTTGAAATGAAATTAACATTACCCGATTCCCACCGCGCGCCGACGGGCGCTGGCCCAGGGACTCCAAGACCCACTTTATCTGCAGATCTTCCAGCCGTGTCACATGACGGATGAAAAGATGAAAAGGCGCTCGCCGTTTTTTTCCCCCATGGTAGCTGTAATTAAACTCCGCCGCCGCCGTTAATTCACAAAATGAATTGTGACTGAAAATTATTAGCAGGAAATTACACATCGATTGCACAGCTCTGACTTGGGTAATATTTAGTGATATCAGAACAGCTTAAATGTCTTCTATCTTCCCTTCTTTCCTTTTCTTTCCTTCTTTCTTTACCTCTTTACCTTTAGAAATTAAATCAGAACGCTCTGCAGACGCCTGGGCTTTATAGCACATTAAGAAAAATCTATAATCATCTGGATTTTTGCCTGCATGTCTGCGCTCTGCTGCTGTGCTTTGCTGTCTGCAGCTGTCAGGACAGGCTTTGCACAGCGTGAGGGTTGTTCGAGTGAACGCACATCACAGCGAGAGATTTCTTCAGCACACTGTAAATCCCACCTTGTGCAAAAAAGCTTTTGAAAGTTAGGAATACTGGCATTTACTCGCACTACCTTGTAGGGTCAGTCATTTCAGTTTAATGCAGGTTAGCTTAGTGCAAAAAAATTAAAAAAAGTCATGCTTTCTACAGACGGTAGAGAAGAAACTTACCTCCAGTTTTCACAACTTTAAATCTGCTTTTTTATAGACTTTTATTATGATAGAGCAATTAAGTTATGTGTAATTGTGATTGGTTATCAGTGTGGGAAAATGTTTGTCAGAACTTATAGATTTTTATTTAATGATGCAGTGCTTTGTAAAATTTACTAATTGTGCTTTATATATTGTTTTAATGTTGTTCTCTCATCAGAAAGACATACCTGACATGTTGCTTTGATTCTTTAATGCATGTTTGGGAAATCCTTTAATCTCCATGGCAACCATCCATCTGTGGGTGGACCTAGCTCCGCCTTAAAGACATAGATCCTCTTTGGAATGGCAGTTTTCAAGCTTCCGCCTCACAGAAGCTTGAGGAAGCTAAGTGAAGAGCGACTCTCTCACTCTGCTCCTTCAGACTAGCCAGCAGCAGTTAGCAAACACCCGGTGGAACCTCTGCTGAGCTCATTATACGAGCTACTTCTCAGCGCAACGCTGGTAAAAACGTTGCTAAAGGGTTAATCGAGGAGCGATGTTGTGATGACTTTCTGAAGGCGGAGCTTCTGAAAGAGCAGGAGTTTTTAAAGCGACAGAGGCCCAATTTCAAGGCATTAAATTTTTAAGTAATGTTTTTAAATTTACGTTTGATATATACATGTATATATCGCATTTTTTATTTGGCACTATTATCCTGGGAAAATACAAAAACTGCCCCTTTATTTATTTATTTTTTTTACTGGAACAAATTACTAGAGTACAGGCAGTACTTTTCAGACTTATATTTGTGACTACTATGCAAAAACTTGCATCGATTTCCCTCCTCTTCACCCCTTTTGCGTTGGTGTGTCACATAAAGTCCAAACAAAGGTGATAGAAGTTTGTGGTTGCTCTCTTTGCCTCTCTCAGTTAGGAAGTGCGAGGTCTATTCTCAGAGGCATTTCCTTTAATTAGAAAGCTCTCCTAGCTTGACGTGCCAGCTTAAGCAGAGGTTATAAACAACAAAGGAGAGTATTTTTACTTTATTTTATTTTTTCTCCACACAAGTTCAATAATTTAAAAGCTTTGTCTAAGTTGTTGAGCTCACCCTCACCGCTGTTGGTTTTCTAGCTTGCATTGAGAACATTGAACATTGAAATCAAAATTAATGAGGTATCACATACGACACACGCTTCTTATGCTCCATGTATGCTGAATGAAATAAAATAAAAAAAGACCAAAATAAGAAAAATAAGTGAATATTCTTCATAGGTTATGAACATAATTGTCAGCTGGTTTCTCCCAGGTTATATGCATATGGAATATGAGTTTATTGCTTAAAGGAATAACAAATGCGCAATTAATAGAATCAGTTGTAGTCCAGTTCAGATTGTTTTAATATTGTCTTAATTAAATGTTATTATATATAGCATTTTGTTTTCCTATCAATTATCACTATTTATTTGCAGCTATTGTTTTGTGGAAGCCAAAAAAAAAGGCGAAAATGGAATATTACTTAATAATAATATTAAAATGGCATCTATGTAGAACAACATAATTATGAGCAAACAAAGCAGATGGATCATAATTGCCAAAAACATGACTAATTCAAATAAACAAACAAGCAAAAAAAATAATAAATGACTGCCTCCAGAGAAAACTTTGTTGATCATCTCTGGCCAGAAAACAAATGACAGTCTGCTGTTTATTTTCTACTGAATCACAAACTAAATGTTAAGATTTATGTAACTGTGTAAAATATTTTATAGTATCCTGATCAAATTCATAAAGTTATCACTTTATCACATAGTTAGGCATCCAGAATGGTTTGAATTACATGTAAAAGTTTTCAGTGAGTTTGTTTCCTCTTCATTTTACAAAATTATGCTCAGAAGAAAACAAGAGTGGAGATTCAACTTAAAAAAAATGACAGAATTCGTCACAGGTAATCAAATTAAGTTTGTCAAACTTACTTTATTTACGTTTCCTTAATATGTTTACTTGGAGAAACTTAAATGTACATCACATACATCATAATCTTAAACACTCACTACAGGCTGCAGCAGCTTCAACTCACTGGACAGAAGCATAAGTCATGTTTCTGTAATCTGGCTGGTGACACTGAATTCATTTCAGCACAATTTGCTGTATATGATGCTGGAAATCGTCTTTTATGATGTACAAATCCGATTCCATCATCCAACGTGGTTATCAAACATACATTTTACACATTACACGCACAAACTGCCGTCCAGGAACAAATGCAATGTCGACTGTGCTGAAATATGGAGCCGTTTAAGGACAAAGTAACTGTCTGTGGTGCTGAATAAGTGTTCCCATGTTACAGTCCGGTGTGATAAACGTCTCTGTTTACTGTGGTTGCAGTTGAATACCGTCTCTGTCATTCGTTGTCCTTTACGTCTTTTTTTCCCTGCCCACGATGTTTATGTTGGGGACTAACAACTGCGACACTTTCACTTCTTGGTACTTGTCCATGGGCTTCACATACTTTCATATGCTTCTGTAACGTGTGCTGAGCTGTGTGTTCATCTGTGGCGAGGGAACATAAGTCTCTCGTAACAGCAGAGTTTCACGGTGCTGAAACTCGAAAAGCTTTTATCACACGCCGTAATTCTAAAGCAGAGGAGCGCCGCTGAAAGATGCATAGCATCTCTGTCCAAGGTCCTGAGGTGCTTGTGGCTTCAGTCGCTGTCCAAAGTGCTAAATATGCATTCACTGTTGCTGTCTGTGGTGCTGGGAAAAGCCAAGAGAGGGATTTCTCACGCTTAGAAAAAAGTACATTAATTGTGGTGCAAAAATAAATTTGATATCAAAGCCCAAAGTGCTGAAACGGCTCTCTCAAGACTTAAGTTTTAAGACTTAAGTCACAGCAGTTACAGCAGTTACAGCTTATGTTATTGTTCATACTGGTAACATGTTGATATTTTCTATATGCCAAGCATCTTTTAAAACGTGAATGATGCTGATGAAACGTCTACTGTACAAACGCCGACTGCTTTAAACTACTGAGTTGCCGCTCCCGGTTCGTTGATGTAGCATAGCAGGTTGCCAGTCATTGCATCAGTCTGATTCATGTTTGGGTTTTACAGCCATGGCTTCCACTAAATATTTAATGATTCCTCTGTTGCATTTTGACTGTCTTCACATAATCAAAGTGCAGGGAGGCAGTAAATATAAAGTATGTTTAGGGCATTTAAATTGGAAAATTTTGCACCATTTTAACTTGATTATTGATCTCCATTAACCCTTCATCAGATAAAGATTAAAACTGCCTAGTGCGTAGTGATAGTTTTATTAACTCATTCAAGTGATACAATATCAGTTTAAAGCACGCAACGCACTTGAAAAAGAAAACCAATATATTCTGTATAGTGATCTAAAACTCCATATTTAGATCTAATTGTGTATTTCTTTCCACATATTTTCCCCTCTATGAAACGAGCTATTGCTGAGACGAACCAAAGAACTACACACTAGTGACATAACATTCACCCCAACTCCCCCGCGTGTCACCGCGGCCGGTTCTGCATCGATGACCGTGTGTCGCATTCTGTGTTCCTGCGTGTAGAGGAGCTGTCGCACGGCCCGGTTCTGCTTCAAATAGTTTGTGTCTCCAGCCTCCTGGGTGTCTGCACCCGTTGATCTGCATGTATTGAAACCTCAGCTTGTTTTTTCTCTTTTTTGACGCTTTTTTCTTTTTTTATTTTTGGTGAGAACCAGTACAAAACCTTTTCTTGTCTACTTTTTCTCATTCAGTGTGTAATTCTTACAAATTCTGTGTGTTGTGTCTAGAGTTGGTTGTAGTGTCCAACCACTGACTGGCTACAAAATGAACCTGCTGCTTAGCATCCTTTAGTGGGAGTCTTATGGTGTCTGGAATAACTCCTCAGCTGCCTAACTAGCTTTACCAAGGAGTTCATATGAAAAGTGAAAGAGCTGCCACGGAACAGCACGCCTGCATTAGTTGTGGTACACTGAGTGCACAATGAAATGAGAATTTAAAACCTTGGAAACAAGCCCAGAAACCATTCACACAGAGGGCAACGTGCATCTCCACTATCATGCTCATAATGACCGAAAGCAAAAGACAGAATAGCCTTGGCGTAAGAGCGGCTAATTCTACAAGATTGCTGAAAACCTGTAAAAATAAAAAAAAAAAAGCTGGAGCTTTTGTTCCTTTACAAACCTGGAGGCTTGAGTAATAATTAGGATTGATTGAGATGTTCCACTTAACTGATGCTGTATTTAACGTGCAGTTTTGAGAAATAAAATGGGGGCAGATGGGGGAAGCAGCAGTGATGTGACAGACGGAACTCATTAAACTTACAATAAATACAAATGAAAACGACATCAGCTTGTCTTTGTCCTCAGTTTTACAATTCTTGAATTTTCTAGACGTACTGTAACCTCAGTGTCGTATATTTCTCAGTCTGATGACCGTAAGTCATGACATTGCTGTAGTGAAGTAAAACATGTAAAACAAACATAAAAATAAACATTGTTTAAAAATCAGGTAAATTCTGAAACCACCAAAATGCTCAAATCTCAAAGAAGCTACACCATTATGCTTAAAACCAGTGTCCACTATTTCATCAAATTATAATCAATGGAATAAACACCAGAGTCCACAGATCACTTCCACCAAAACTGTTTAAAAATATTCATTTTAGTTTCAGTTCTGAAGTAAAAGTGCATCTTGATCAGAATATCATGATTTTATGCTGTTCTTTTTTTTTTTTTAATAAAAACAAACAAAGAAAAACAACTCAGCTAGCAACTGAAGAGACTAATAAACTCTCTTTACCGCTTACGGATATACTAACTTTTGTAACTTGTTACGAAAGCTAACTTGTTGTTAGCTTTCGTGTCAATACAGTATGAAGCCACTTTAAAACTATAATAGCTGACTCTTTTTTTATAGAAGTTGAACTGTAAAGTTGTTGCTTGGAGAAAAACAGTCACAATGCCTGGTTCTATTCTTTGTAATTCTATGCCAAACTAGTGATGTCATCTAGCTAGAAAGTTTTTTATTTGCTAGTAGCTAGCCTGCTGTTATTTCACTGCATATTGTTGCTCAAAACAGAGTGATATGAGCTGCCCTGCTTTTTTTATTTTTTATTTTTTATTGCTGTTTACTCAAGATGGCCTAACCTCGGACTACCCCAAAGTTGTGCTATTATTTTCACTACATAATGCTTGATAAAACTCGAGCTTCTCTGGGATGTTGCACCTTGATTCCAGAAGGTAAAATGAGGAATGTATCCACTCTGCTCTCTTACAGCTTCCCTTTATGGAAAAGCAGCAGCCAAGGAACTTACTCATGCATGAGCTTGCAAACAAGAGAAGCTGGCACTGCTAATGACGGATAATGTAGCTACCTTTCCTCAACAGTTCATTACACAGGTTTCCTCTCTGATCACATAAACATCACAATACATGTGAGTGACTTAGATTTCCATTTACGTATGACTGGTTGTTCACATTTTTCTCTTGATTTTTCAAAATTTATTTAAAAAAAAGCTTTTAATTTGGCAGCGAAGTAAGGCTGTCTGACAAAACGAAAGAATAACTGAAAGCTCATGCTGTGATGATACACTTAGGCCTCCTGCACTAATTGCTTAAGCTTAGAGGAGCAGATAAAAAATTTAATTGCTGATCATTAAGACAAACTTTACAACTTAAAATTTGAATAAGAACGTTAATTGAGGTGCAGTTTAGGTAAAGTTTTTTTTTCACCCAACATAAAACCTGAACATGAACACAAACCGGCACATTTATTTTAAGCATAAGCCATTTTTTCACATGTGCCAAAAAGACCGAGAGCTCCTGCTCCTCATCAAAGTTATCACAAAAAATACAGGAGTTGCTAAGCTATATTAATGTTGCTAAGAGGAAAGAAAAAGAAACCCAAAGACATTCATAAATTTGGGACTCAAAGCCTGATTGAAGAGCCTCAAACGGTAACCGAGAGCCCTCAGATCTGTCAAGGCTCTCAAAAGCAGGGCTCTGATCTCAGGGGGAAGAAGGAAGATGGGAGGACAGGGTTGTAGCGAAATGACACCGGACTCCTAAAACGGGAAGCGAAGACGCGCTGACAACGCCGTAACCCCCGCAGAGAAGTCTGGTGTAAATGTCAGCTGTGATTTTACCAGTAAGTTTCAGGTTCATGAACTGTAAAGCAGCTGAAGGAAGGTTTTATTAAAAGTGCAATGTTGACGTGGACCATGAAATCCTGACGGTGTTGTCTCCTAATGAAAAGATCCTTCAATTGGCTGTTAGTGAGTGTTTCTATTTTAAAGAAAAATAATGCTAAAATAACCACATTCCTGTAGTATGAGTAATATATATATATATATATATATATATATATATATATATATATATATATGTTTATTTTTTTTTTTCCTTTTTTTTCTTTCTCTTTTTTTTTTTTTTTTTTTTTTTTTTGTTTTCATTTAG
>CAEFZY010017756.1:0-12066 GCA_903066815.1 Brachyrhaphis roseni | reverse complement strand
AACACCTCTCATTTTAGCACCAATACACACAGCAAGACTGGTGAAAGATTGGTTTGATGAACATGAAAGTGAAGTTGGCCTCCCATGGCCTGCACAGTCACCAGATCTAAATATTATTGAGCCACTTTGGGGTGTTTTGGAGGAGCGAGTCAGGAAACATTTTCCTCCACCAGCATCACGTCGTGACCTGGCCACTATCCTGCAAGAAGAATGGCTTAAAATCCCTCTAACCACTGTGCAGGACTTGTATATGTCATTCCCAAGACGAATTGACGCTGTATTGGCCGCTAAAGGAGGCCCTACACCAAAAACCAGGTGTTTCAGTTTCATTGTCCAACCCCTGTATATCACTGTTGATTACAGACTTGATGGAAATCCCGATTTGAAATCTAAAATAGTTTATTGTTTTCTGGTTGGAGATCAAGTGTCTTTTAGAACGCTTTCCCACCAGGCTTTCAGTGCATCATGTGCTCTGTTTTGGGTTTTATTAGGTTTATGACATTTATGTGTTTGCATACGTGTGACAGATGGTGACATCTGATCTACAAATTTTGACAATTTATGGAAAACTTTTCTGGTAAAGTTCTGAGCACATCTTAGATTTCTCACCATGTCTTTATTCAGTAATACAGAATCTCTGTCTTTTCTGATGTTTTAGAGTGTTAGATGTTTATCTGTCAAACGGAAGTCAACAGTTTCCAGGAAATCTAATTACTTTGACTCATAGTTCCACATTCAACAAAGTCATTACCAAACCCAGCGTTCCATGTAATCTCCACTTTCCATCATGATAAATGAAAAAGTCTCACATTGAGTTGCTTATTGCTGTATTCATAGGCACATTATCCATGCAACAAAGCAAGAAAGACACTAATAGCTTTATGTGGCGCATCATTTATGCACAAAGCAGCCTAATCTTGTATAATCCACCAGTTAATTGTTTCTGTAACACTATAAATCCTGAAACACAAAAGGAGTCTATATAACCACACATGATGCTGCATGTTGATGTGTGTTCTTATGATTCTGGAGGTTTTATAGGCGATCTTCAGCAGAATGTGTTTATGGTGAGGTCCACCACACCTGATATCCATCATTAATCACTGTAGTGATTTAGTACAACTCTTTTTATAGGTGACCAGTTACCCAGCACAGCGTACTTAAAATGACAAAATGACCAAATGTGTTTTGCCTAATAACAGTAATGACACTGGTCATTTTACATTCTTTATTTAATCTACAATACAGGATCAAATGTTTTTGGAAGGCACAGCTTTTTAAATACACTGTGGAGATCGATTGACCGAATCGGCCCTGATTTTCTTATCTTAGGTGATGAACTGATACTTGCATGTGAAACCAGACTTATCCATCAATGTTTTCTGTCTGAAAATCAGCCACTGCCTTTATAGAAGTCTGACTGAAAATTTGCCCACCAGGTCACGTCTACGTGTGTGCGGTTTGCAAAACTCGCCCCCATTGTTACCAACTTTGTGAGTTTGTCACTATATTTAGATTGGGACATTGAAGATGTATTATGACCTTATAAGACCTGACGGTGTCACTGAGAAAAGAACGACCAAAGTCCAAATCAGCAGGTCAAGCTTTATAAAGATTGGCTAGAAAACTGCAATCAGTGCATCCTTAGTTAAATCACTAACAGTTTCCAAACAGACTTTGTAAAATGTAGTAGAAGAAACCTTATTTAATGGGCTGTGTTTCTAAGCGGTAAATTGACAACTTACTATAATCTGTTTGCAAGCAGTTACTTTTATACTTTTCCAGTATATTCAGATTTTTAAAAACATTTTTTAGCTCATTTAAAACATCAATTCAAAGCTTTCCTTTTAATCCATGATATTGATTTCTATAGTGCTCAGTCGAAAAAAGGATGGACGGATTGACAGATGGAAGTTTATTGAACAGACATTTTTCTATATTCTACTTTGACTTTTAAACACTTATCCAGCCCGGTAAAATACTTAAATCAGATTCTATCCTCTTCCAGACTTTTATTAGATTTGGTAGGGACTCTGCATGTATCGAATGTGGCTTATGTCAGCAGAATGGATTGTGTTACAAACAGTTGACTCTTGGTGATGTACTACTAGTATATTTGTCACTACATTAGTTTAAACTAAGACAAGTTTTAGTTTTAAATTAGATAGAAACATCTGAAACTCTTGTACCTGTCAAAGTCATATGAATGTGATATAAGTACTCAATATGAGATTTCCAATAAATCTGTGTGAGGAATCATGTACTTTTTGGCACCCCCTGGTGGGTTGGAGCACATCAGTATCAGATTAGTTTAGTTAGTTCGTAGTTCAGCTGTGTGATGCACTCTTTCTTTATATGAAAAGAAAGAGTGCAGTTTGGGTTAGCAAGAGATCTTTAATGTTCACATTTATGTAAACATCAAATAGGCATAAAGTGGATATTTTTACTACAAGAACTGAGAGATTATAAAATCTGAACAAAGCTGCCATGTAAACGTGTGGTTTCCTCTTTACACCCTAATTCTGTGTTCATGCCACCTGTGATGCGTCTGTAAGGTAGGCGCACCTCAACCTCTGTCATATTTTTCATGTTTTTTTTCTTCTTCAGCTCCATCCGTTATTTTTTTCTTTTTTTTTACCCATTGTCCTCTCCTCCTGCATCCTCCCCCATTCACCCCGTGGTCTCTCTGGTATTAATCAAAACATCTCCATCTTGCCACAGGGGAAATCTCTATCGCAGCTCTTCACTTCATCTTGAATTAATGCAGGATGTCAGAGAAGGATGAGAAATTCTGAGCCGCCACGAATGGATAGTCAAGTCACGGAATAAGGATTCAGAGAGATGGAGACACAGTCAATTTTGCACATTAAGAATTTACAGTATTCTCCAGGTAGCATGGCGGTCTGCCATAAACGCATATTCGTGCAATTCAGCTTTAACTGTACTACATAATGACATAGTGAGCACATACTGTACTTGAATTCATGTGGTTTTTTTTATTTTATTCAATTAAGGTGGACAGGTGAAAGAGGGGTATGCTTATAAAAACAGAAAAAGTGCAAGCTCTGCAAATTGGGTTCACACTGTAAAATATTAAGCTATGCACTAAAAACAACAGATGGTAAAAAAGGGCATCATGCTATATGGAGCTTACATAATAAGTTTACAATAGTAGGATGAGACTCAAGTTGGGGCTGGGCGATATGGACTTAAACTTTTATCACAATATTTTGTAGTAATATTGTGATAACAAAAAAGTGATTATAACTATTATCTCTTTATTTATTTACTATTTATTTATTATTATAAAAAGTAACAGTCATATAGTTACTTTTTAGGTAACTGTATGACTGTGACTCCATGTCAGAGCAACCATAGCCTCACAAGCACAAATACTCCTGAAAAACATTCCCATTTGTAATACACTTCATTAGGACACCAGTCACATAAAAACATGTCATTTGTATCATTAGACTTCACACAATAGCTGCATTAAACCATTTCTCTAATATTTACGTATACTTTAATTACACAAACAGTGGAGAAAACAGTGAAACAAACAATCCTGACAATACAAGTAGGTTTTAGGGGGGTTCAACATAATTAATTGGAAATTATGGTGATAAATCTGAATTCTTATCATACTTAGAAATTTTTCAAATTAAATGATAACACAAAAAAATGCCCGCCCATAAATTAGGTCATATTTTCTTGTTCAAGCTAAGGATTCTGCTGCTTTTCTTTTCAAAAATACAATAAATATTTCTAAATTTCCAAACTTTATTTTAAATAAACTGTTGTCAGTGTTGAATGTCCTAGTCCAGATTTCCCCCCCTACATTATTAATTAACATGGTCCAAAGAAGCATTGGAAATGATCCCTTTTTGTGTAATCACAAACAAAGAAAATCATTTTAAAAAATCTGTTGAATGCAGAATGATAATTCTAAGAGGTTTAGATGAACCAGTGATCAAATGAAGACCAGACTGATTAACTGTCAACTATCCCTTTAGCTTAGCACAGAGAGAAGGCTTTGAAGCAAATGCTAATTTTAGCATCCTTAGCAGCTAACAGTTAGCCAGTCTTGGTATTCTCAAAGCCGTTCAGACGTCTCACTGCTGAAGAGGAAGTGCTTGGGAAATGTTTCTCAAACCGACTGCTCAATGTCTACGATAAGTCTCATGTAGCACCAGCCTTTAGAGTTTGCCAACGTTTTTAGATGGAAAACTCATTAGTTCACACGATTTTGTTAAATAAGTGATCAAATTCTAATTTTGTTATTTAAATGGAACTGAATCTCTTTTATTCCCATATATTGTTTTTAATCCGGATGATTATTGGTTTTGCATATTGCAGTCCATCTGACTGAAGCTGTTCTTCTCCTTGAAGATGTTTGTTGCTTTGACCTTCCACAGATTCAGCACAACTCCAGCACCAATTTTAGTGCTAGATGTTTTGGAGTGTAAAAATGAACCGATAGATGAAGACTAAACTAGGCGTAAAAAAGAATAAAAATCATGTATTGAAACTTAAAGGGGCAGTGTTATGTAAAATTGTCTTTGAGCTTTACTTCCTGTTGTAATATTCATCAAAAACATACTTGGAGGGTTGCCTTGATTCTTTATGCATGTTTGATAAATATTTTAATCTCCTGTGGCAACCATTCAGAATGAAAAAATGTGAGGTTTTGCATTTTCAACTCGGCTCCTCCTGACATTGTACCCCTCTCCTATGGCTTCCCCACTCAGCTCCTTCAGACTAGCAGCAGCAGCAGCAGCAATTAACAAGCACCTGGTGGAACTGCAAATCTGCTGAGCTTATCATTCAGACCACTTAGTGAAAGAATGGCTGTTAATGGGATAATGGAGAAATGTTGACATGACTTCCTAAAGGCAGAGTTTCAGAACGAACAGGAGCTTCTTAAAGAGACAGAGGCCTAATTTCAAGGCATTAAATTACAAAGTCAAATTTCTTTTAAGTTATATTTGATATATGCAATGTTTTTAATAACAACTGAAGGTAACACTTACTTGTTGTCTCTCTTTAAATTGGACAGCCATGAAGCAAATGTCACTACAGTCTTCATTCAGAAATGATCACTTCATACCCCAAGCCACAATTTCCCAAAGGTTACTCCATTCCTGTTTGCATTCCATAATTCATCTGAGGAGGAATCCACTTCAGTACCTCAAACACACAAAGAATATAAGATGGAAAACTCCATTATATTAGGATTCCGTTGATGTTGCAGCCTGTGCTGTATTGCTGTAGGCTGTACCTTGAAGGCTTTTGCTCACTGTCTGTCTGCAGCCCCCCGTTGACTGGAGGCAAGCTTGACCCACATCATCATAAACAGAAGATGAATAATGAATGCACAGACAGTCAGGTACCCGTCCACAGAGACAGCCAGCCAACCTTTGCACCTGTCAGCCAGTCCGGACCATCATGCAAGCCACAATAACAACAACTTACCCAGTTGTTCAGAAATTCAACCTGTCACCACGAGGCTGAAAATCAGCCCACCAATGACACTATGATGCAATTTGCAAGCCATGTCTTGAAAAGTCAGGAAAAAGTCTTAATGTCAGCCTCTGTCGTCATTCACTTCTCCTGTGTCCCTTGCTGATTTTCTTCCTCTTCACTTGTTTGCATTATTCCCCCCTCATAACTCACCACCACCGACCTCAAGCCACACAGCCAGTCAGAGCGTCCGTCCTCCCCTCTCTTCTTCATCTGCATTGTGTAAAAAGGGCAGGCCTGTCAGAATAGTTTAGCCACAAAGCGTTGTTTTCTCCAAGGCGCAGACAGGGTGAGCTGACCCCAGCTGTGTATTTACTGTCAGGAGGAAGAGGGAAGCAATTCATACAAGAATGATCTAAAATCTAAAAGCAAAGTCTGACTTTTCTTTAACTCTTGGATTTTTATGCGAAGTGATACAATGATGGATGGAAAAGAAACATACTTTAAGAATCACCTAACAGAACTTGAGACTAATGTAAATGTTTTTCCTCTAACATTAATGGGAAGCTCATCACTGCTGTAAGTTAGAATCAATCTTTTGTATATAGTTTGTGTTCCTTCATCTCAGGAGCTATGTAAATCGTCAGACGGCATTTTTACAGATACCTGGGTTGAATAAGGGTGCATTCGCACCAGCCTTGTTTAGTCCACTTTATTCAAACTCTAGTGCAGTTGGCTAGAAAGTCTGGTTTGTTGGTGGCGGTGTGAATGCTCAATCGAACTCCGATGTGGTTCAAAACTGAATTCTGGTCCACTTCAGCCCAACCAAGACTGGTGTTTTAAGGTTCTCACTGGGCTGAAGTAAACTGGCGCAGTTCAAATGAATATGTGCATGAAAGAGGATCAGAGCCTACTCCAAAAGAAGGAAGTGGATTGTAACACAGTGCATTCTGGGTAAATACAACTAAAACAAACGTGCGAGTCTAGTGCTAGCGGGAGAAATAGCTCATAGTATTTAGTCAAAGACTAAAGACAAATCCTACAACATCTAAAATCTGATGCTTCTCCATTTTTGTTCATATTTTCTGAAAAAGGAAGTTGTCTTCTCTAGAGGTTTATGTGTTGTCCAGCGCCACCACAGGTGAGGAGGGGAACATGTTTTTCAGTTTGGATCATTTGATGCAGTGCAATGTGAACTGCAGCAGCTGAAAATGTAACAAATGTTGCAATTTTGGTCCAAATCAAACCAAATTTACCAGAGTATCAGGTGTGAAACTTCCCTAAATGTTGGTAGCATGTGACCATTTTGATGTTATAATGCTCGTCAATAGCATGTGTTAGCGCCTTTTTTACCAGTGTTGTGCAAGCTCAGCTAATTTAACTTTTTCTGATAAGTTCACTTTCTGGGTCTGATACCCCCATAACCTGATCTGTGATCAGTGGAAGGCATTGGATGATTCTTGAAAGGTGCAATACCTGATGAGTAAATAATATAATATTTTCATGTAATATGTCAAATGTATTTAGATGACATAACTAGTAGTTTAGTGATTGCTAAACAGTTCTCCAGCATTTCAGATATGTAGTTTTTCTTGCTACCATGTCAAATTTGTGAATAATGGAACTGCAGTGATAGTATGCACCACACAGTAATATGTGTGGTGCAAAACCGCCACAGTTCTGTCTGGTGTGCAATTGATTCAGTGCACCAGGGCGTGCCAGGGCGCTAACCCAAGCTCAAGTCAAGCACATCCTGGTTAAATTGCATAAGAGGCTGAGCTGCCTTTTGGGCAAATTAAGCCCCTCTGTCGTCCTACTGCTGACTGCCCCAATCCTTCGCTGCCTTGTTCACACTGTATCTCTTTGTATTTTTCTCACAGTTTCTCTCTGTCTCTCATCCTCCCGCCCTAATGCTCTCTCCATCGCGTCTTCCCTGCTTGTACAGTATGTACTCGCACAAGTGAGGGGAGCCAAGCCAGCCTGGGCAGGCCCGTCTGCTTGCCTTGATAGTAAAGGCTTTCATAAAAACACCGTTTGGGGGGATGAGAATTGAATTTCATACTTGGACGAGCCGACACTACATGTGTTTCTTTTAAATGAAGAAAGGAGAGAGCGGGAGAGAGAGAGAATGGCCAAAAGGAGATAGGCTAAGGCTTTTTCCCGTTTCTGCTCACGGTCTTGCTTCCCTCAGCTGCTGTTTCACGGGGAGCCGGAGGGAACATCTGGCTTGTCAGTCAATCAAATGGTTTGGTGTCTTCAGTCTCTGACAGTCAGGCTGGTATTGTAGCTCTGGCCTTTTACTCTGAAAGAAACAACCAGATTCAGTTGAGAGATTTCTTTACTGTTCTTTAGATTAAACTGTATTCAGTAAACTTAAAGGTCACTTGTCGCTTTTCCAACTTTTCCAATTAGTTTTTGTTCCAGTTTGTTGTTTATGATAGTTGCATTCATTTCCATAATTCAAAACATAGAAATGCATAAGTGTGAATGAAAAACGACAAGCACAAGTCAGCTGAAAGAGAGATGTTGTATTTGGATTGCCAAACTTTGCCTTTAGTATATAACACAATAAATACCCAAAACCAAAGTAGTAAAAGCAAAATCCCAACCAGAGTAAAATATCACTAAGTGAAAATGTATTGGGTGGTATGTCCAAGCTGAAACACGAGGCAGAAGAAGTGGAAGTTAAAAAATGGAACATCATCTTATTTCTCAAAACCATTTGTGTTCATTTTGTCGAGTGTAAGATGTTATTTGGAGAAAAAAAACTTGATCTTCACCTTCTTGGAGGAACATTAAGTTAGTAACTTTAAGTTTCCAAACGGCGTCATGAAAAAAAAGCTGCTGCTTCTACCACCTCTCATCAGCATAGATCATCTGAAAATAAATGCCAAAATTCTGATCAGAGCTGAGAAAAAAAGAATGAGGAATAAACAAAATAAACAGCATAACTCTTGAAGAGCTATATAAAAACTCGCTTCTGTCAAACTAAACCTGCAGGAGGAGCATTTGGAGGGGATGATGTAGTTGGTTCTGAGTTCTCCTCTTTCATGACTGGGTTGGTTCTTCACTTTGACCAAATGTTGCATTTGTTTAATTATGCTAAAAGTATTTTGAGAGGGATTAGTTTCAGTGAAATAGATGAAATTTCTGCTCTTCATCCAATTCCTTCAACAGAGCTCACCAGCATTTCCTGCTCAGATAATCTTATTCACCGGCAACAATAAATCTGTTCAACACATTTGCATTAACAAGGTTCTTTATTTTAAGGGAGCTGTTGGTGTCCAATTTACAACTGCAGTGCAGTACTTCATATTCTCTGTTAGCCCTGATACTGACTGTCAATCTGCCCCAGGTGTGACCCCCTCCACACACCTATTGACTACTGCTGATGGGCATTCTGTCCCTGAACAGGTATAAACAATGGATGCAATGTTAGACATTGAATGACATCACTGCCAATGTCACTCACACCCTAACACCATTGCCGCGTGATTGGTAGGATGTTTGAAGAAGATTTTAATCTAATGCAGTGATTACATTTAATAAGTGTAAGGAGAGGAATGGAGTTGAAATGTTGAAGCTATTGATTTTGTAGTTCATTAAATTGTTGAGGAACACTACTAGTCTCTACAGAATTGTTTGACTTCTATGTTTACTTAGCTGAATATTCCTGAGAAACTGGATGCAAGAATCCTGCTGAAGTGGTTAATTTGTATGAAAAGAAGAACACTTTAAAAATCAATAATCTTGTACAGCGTTGTGAAACTTTTCTTCCAAAAAGATGGATCCTCTTGTAATTTTTTTTAAAAAAGGGGTAGAAAATCAACCTTTTCTTTGGCCATCAGGTCTTTCTACCTACAGTCCACCTCTTGCACTTTACTGTTATTATTATTTAAAGAAGGTTAATATTGATTTATGAATAAGTTGACTTTTAAAAAGTCTTCCAAAGTTGAAGCTTGAACTTTCACAGAAATGTTCAGAAAGTCCACAAATAAAGTTTGTAAGCAATGCACAGAAACAGCTCATGCGGTGATAAATATAAGACTAAGTGGTTCAGCAATACCACTTAACCAAAAAACATTGCAGTTTATTTTGAAATAATATGGTCACTTTTGGTATTAAAGCATTAAATACCACATGTCGTAATAAAATGAATCTCTATTCATGGGCTTAGGAATAGATGTAGCCCAAACACTGGCCTGGTGATGTTCCACTATTCAGTCAATAAATATGACAGTAGTGGAGATTAATCTGATACGAGATGATGAGCACTGATGTGTGGTACTATATGCTGGTTTTCATAAAACAGAACACAATGTTTGAACCAGATCATTTCTGCCTTAAATCCTGTTTACTTATCCCAATTTGTAATTGAGCCCAGAAAATGATTAAATGTATTTTTGTCATCCATTTGTCTCTGATTTCCTTAATTTACAGCAACCCAGAAGATTAATATTAGGTAAAAAAAAAAAAAAAAAAAAAAGTAAATAAATGTTTTGTTGCTCTAGTAGCATTGCCTGGTTGTGACTCTGTTCTCATATTCTTAATCAAAATCAGCCTTTATTGTTGTTGTACAGAAGCATGATAGCATTTGATTTATTCCAGCCTATTCAAAGAACAAAAAAGACAACATAAGACATGGGTGAACAGGTGCCTGAGGCTGGAGCCATCATGGAGGATTCTGCCCTTTATACTCCAGAGTGGCAGACAGGAAGTTATTTGATGTGAACTTAAAAACTCCACATAAGATGTAGGAGGTAAGTTGAGTTAATTTTGTGCTGTATATTTAATTTAATACAGTTATATACTGGAGAGACATCCATATGGTGATTACTGTGAGAGCCATTAACAGCCCAAAGAAGAACATGCAAACTCCAGACAGGCCAGGATTTGAACCCAGGACCTTGTTGTTGCTAGACAACAGGACTACAGCAGGGAAAAGTAGCTACAATATAAACTTGAGATATGTTTTTTACTAATGAGAAATTGAAAAGTAGAAATTTGGAATTAACTCAAACATTTTATCTAGTTTCCACAGAATATGTTTATTGCTGTTGTTAATGTACGTGTTTGTTATGATCCCATAGGAAATACTTATTCAAAATGGGAAACAGTAGACAATAGAACTCTATTGATACATTGAAATCCATTGTCAATAATCGGATGGTAATATCACTAGAAGTCAAGCTAGTTTTTTCTTCATCATTTTGAGTTTTATTTTCTTTCTGATTTGTTGACAGAATCAATTTAATTAAGCCTAATCTACTTTTCCAACTTAGTTTTTCCAGTTAGACTGTGAACATATTTTTCCCATCTGTCTTGTGATTATCTGCTGCAGTAGGAAAACATACAGCTTTGGTCACAAGTGGTAGTTGTTTCAATAAACAAAAAAACAAACAAAAAAAAACTCGATTTGTCTCTGTGTCATTTCCATTTTGAGTTCTGTGGGAAAATCCATTTCCAAGGCATGTTCACTAGAATGACTGTCAAAACCGTTCTTTACCTCCGTGGATGCTGCCGCTGGCTGTTGTTGCAATTCTGCAGAAGGAAAATGGAGAGCAGAAAGATTGTTACTGCTGCAGGTGCAATGTCAGCAGAATGGTAAAACCCCAGAGTTACACCAAATTAAATTTGACAAATTTCTTTTTTTTTTTTTTTTTTTAACCACTTATTGAAACCGGTAGAAGTCAAAATAAACATGACATGGCCTTCAGACCCCTTTGACACATGGAGCGTTGATCTTCTTAATATATTTGACTTGAGCGCTCTGCAGAAAGTGTTGCTTGGCTTCTGACACATCACACTGGTAACACAGCCAAGTTTCCTTTTTTTCAGCACCAGCTTTAAAGCAAAATGCAAAGCAGATGCAAACCAAATGCAGTAGGAGAACGTACAGAATTGAATAAGAATGCTGCGGAAGCTTTTCGAAGCATATTCACAAACTCGGATGACAAGATGCACAATTTCAAATACAGGAAGAAAATGTTTTCTGTTTGAGCAATGACTCTGCAAACGGTCCAAGGAAGTCTGATAGTTATGTTTGATGGCTTTACCTCCTTTTTATTATTATGGAGGCCTACTAGAAACATAAGCTAATTTATTGAGTAACTTTAGCTATTTCATAGGTGTAATGAAGTATGCAAAATGTAACTAAATTAACAACTGAGAAAGTTTTGGTACTAAAGCCTAACTTAACTTAAGGCATGACCCAAATCTGACTGTATAAATGGAGCTTCTTCAGATTTCCATAAGATTCTTCATTTTACCACAACACTTCTGTCAATTGAAGTTCCATGCTTTAAATCCCTTTGCTCAGATTGTTAACAATGCTAAAATAAATTGCATGAGGTTCATTTACTTACAGGTAAGGCATTGCAAAGACCTAAAGCTTCATCATGGTACTGCTACTCTTCTTTAAGTCCAACAGCATAAAGAAGATAATTGCCCCTAAGGCAGGGGTGTCAAACTCATTTTGGTTTAGGGGCCGCATACAGCTTAATCTGATCTCGAGGGGGCCACACAAGTGAACTCATTGCTAGATTAAATAGAACTAATAAAAGTGGACTTGTTGATTTTTAAATTAAACAAATTTCACTTTTACAA
>CAEFZY010017755.1:0-23381 GCA_903066815.1 Brachyrhaphis roseni | reverse complement strand
GATGTGTGTGAGAAATTCAGAACACCTGGGGGCTTTGCTCTCATTATATCTGATACTACCATCATGCTAATGTGTTTACAGCCAGAAATTTTAATGTTTATCACATAAAAATATGCATTTGTGTTTCACTCCCTTTACTCTGATAATTAAAACCCACTGTCAGTCATTAATGTTCACACTTGTTTGCATCCCAGTGATAGATGACGTGGCTACATTCATACGAACTATAATTGAAGTGAATGTGTTTTGTAGCTGGATTAAAGCCCTTTTGAGTGGTTAATATGACTAGAAGCACTTATTTATTTAATTTGCTTTTTATCCAGTTAGTAGCAGTTTCCACTTATGTGTAATTTAATTCCCGGTGTAAATTTGTGAATGCCTCTGAGGTTTGTTCGGGATCAGAACTGAACAAACAGAAATCCTTGAAGCCCTTTTCCTGGAAGACCAAAGGGCAGGGAGAAGACTGGGAATAAAACAATATTCTCACAGAGCAGTGTTTGCACAATCACCAGGAAATGGAAAGATTACTGCACAACTACAAATATAACAACATATAGCAGACAGATCTACCAACATAATACCCAGAGAAACAGTCCAAAGGCCCAGAGTAACTATGGAGATGCTACAGAAGTCCAAAGCTCCAGTTGATGCCAAATTTTATATAATTTTCTTTCTTTTCACAAAATTGTGCCATTCTGTGTTGGTCTGTTATATAAGCTGCCAAAAATACATAGAAGATTGTGTTGTAACATGACAAAATGTGAAAAGGTTTAAAGACTGCAGATACTTTTGCAGTAAATTGTAAGAATATACTTACTCATAGGGTGAAGTCTCATTGGAAAAGTCCACATCTCATTCAGTTTCTGAACAATTACCATCAAGAAAAACACTGAGCATGTTCTAAACACGTTTTAATTATGTTTCATGCTTCACTTTTGATTTGGTCATAGTTAATCCTCCATGTATAAACTTTATGCGCCAAAAGCTGCTTGCTTTTGTTGTGGTCTGAGACTTGTTGTGTGAACGGGTCCGAAGCTCCAGCTTGGATTTCTTTTCTCTGGGTTTCTCTTTACTCTCATTTTGTGCTCTGTCATTTCCTGTTTTGTTTTGGCAGCACAATCCCTTATTTATGGTCCTGCTGTTTGCTTTTGTCACCACAAGCATCTGGTTCAAGAGCCACCCAGTTGATTTCCTTTTGTCATGAACTCCCTCAGCTCCTCGTTGTCTTGTTGCTGCATGGAGATGAACTGGTTCATTCTTCAGCTACCTGGCTGCTTTATTCTGCTGTGAGTCTCTTTTGTTGCATCCATTTACTTTATGTCTTTTTTTTAAAAAAAGTTTTATCCTCCAGACTGAAGACACATTTCTGGGTTTGGTACCAAGAATTACAGAAATATCACCTGGTGGAGACAGACCAGTCCACCAGCACAAGGACAAGAGACTTGTATATCTCTTTCATTTTATAGAATCTACACACACAGGAATAATGTCCTTATGTGTGTGCATATTTACCACCATGTTGCAGAAACCTTAGAAAGGTATTTTTGCAGTGCAGAGAGAACAATCATCTTTGTTTTTCCTTCCTGTTTATCTTGAGCTGTCTCAGTAGTTGTCCTGCTAAAGGCTTTGGCTTCTGAGGGACAAGCTGACCACTTTTCCTCACTTTCTTCTTCTACTACTCTCCAATTTGCATTACTTGCTGCAATTTGAAATTTTAACTGCATACTGCATATTCTGTTGGTTGTTTTTCTCTCCACTAAACATTCTGCTTGTCTTACTATTAACTTTTTACTTTTAAAGACGTTGAAAATATTCCTACATCAGTTCTTCTGTCTTTTCTGTATATTCTGCTGTCTTCTCAACCCCTCACTTGACTTTATGGCAGATGGCTGGCTGTTCTGGGTCAGCTTCTGCTGGAGGTTTCTTCCTGTTAAAATGAAGATTTTCCTGTCCACTGCTGCTACATGCATGATCAGTACGAGTGATTGTACTTTTTGTCAATTGGTGCAATTTAAATAAACTGAATTCAACTGAACCTTCTCATGTAGTAGTAGCTAAACTGCCTCTTCTTAACAGATTTATTATTTCCTGAGAAACGTCACATTCAGTTTTTCCATCATTCTGACATGTCAGCGTTTTCCATACTCATAGTGTGAGTTCCTGTTTCCCTGTCGGTCAACCTCTACCCTCATTCAGACTGACCTCTACACCCTCTCATGTAATAATCGAACCACTTCACAGTTTGGCTTCGTGCAGCAGCGAATGTAAACCTGTCTGGAGAAATCTCATACTGCAAACATGCACTCACAAATGAGATTTTTGTTTTAGTCCCAAATAAATAAATCAATCAATGAGAATTTAGGCAAGACTTGTTTCTCCTGAGCTAAGATTTAGAGAGCAACCACAACACTCTGTTTTGGGCCTCACACTTACAAAAACGTTAAAGTTTTTGTGAAATTTGCAAAGGATTTCTGTGATCAGAAGAGGATTTTCTAATTTATTTTAACCTCCAATCCCTGCTGTAATCACTGAAACATGAAGTTAAAACTTTATTAGAAAAAAAATCTGCTGTTGTTCTTAACTGTGCAAAAGATAAAATCATTTAATGTTTATCACCCAATTTGAACAGAGTAATTGCATTTTTATGTTTATGTCATTGAATGCACCATCAGTCTCAGCTGCCTTAGATAATGTAAAGTAAGAATTGAAAAAAATGAAACAAAAATGAACCAATAAAGCATAACATTATGACCCCATGTGGCTTGCAGAAAAGCTCTGACCTGATTGGCCGACTGCAGCAGAACCATGAGGGCATAATGGTGTCTGGCACAGAGAAATTATCAGCAGGGTTTTTCTATTGAACTATGACCTTAAGAACACGGCCAAATGAATTACAAATGTGTCCAAAACAATAAAATTTATGTTTTGGGGTGACAATTACAAAACGCTGATTCCAGAAAGAGTGTATGTGTGTCTGAACAATGCGGTCAACAAAACTGAGTTTTCTTTTCACCAGTTCTATCAAGATGAACATGGAAAATTATTTAGCAAAAATAAGTAATTTTTGGACGGATGGGTGGAAGTCAGGCTGCGGGAAGCTTCTGTTTTTTGCCAGATTTTTTTTCTCATGACATCCAAAACCTGACGGAATCACAATATGAGTTGAAATCAGACTTGCTGCTGACTTGAGTTTGACTTCATCAAACTCAGTGTAATTGACCTGCATGTTTCGACATGCGCATGCAGAGCAAAAACCCCGCAGGGTGACTGATGTCTCTCAGTCAAAGCCATGCAGACTGAGCCCTGTCAGTTCTGAGCCGACGCTCAGCGGCTCCGGGCTCGAGTCGTCGCTCTGCTGCTGATTCTGGTTATGTCACCCAAGCCTGCCGTCTCCACTGTCACCCTGTTAGTGTCAGTAACAACTTTGCTGGTACAGTCCATCACTCCCCCAGGCCGTCATTATCTAACCCACTGGAGTCAAGTCACTGGGTCACAGCAACTGCAGTCATGACCCTTTTCCCAGAAAGTTGCACTTACGTCAGCAGTGAAAAGGGTTCAGCCTCTGATCTATTATCACTGTTAATCCACTGTGGGGAAATCAATAACGCTGAAAACAGGCCGATGTTTAGTGCTGGAGATCTATCCAGTATTTGCTTGCATTTTTTTTAAACAACACACTTCAGGTCTGAAGTTTCTACATTTCATTTTGACAAAAGAAAGTTTGAAATGCTGCGAGGAAAGTTCAATAAGACAATCAAATCTCAAACCTGCACACTGTGTGCTGGCGGTTTACTCTTTTCTTATTGTGGACAATAAACCTACTTCTTTCACAAAGTGATCTGGTTCTAAAAGCGCCCCAACAGAATCAACAAACAAGACAAAGACAGTTTTTATTAGATCTTGAGTAACAGCTGAACTTCAACGTTGCAGCACACGTCTCATATGAAATATTCAGTATATCTACTGTTTTTTCTACTAATTTTTCATTCATCTAGATTTTATTTTTTAGAGCTGCAATATTTTTATGAAAAATCTGTTGTGTGATATTAAACTTTGAGGCAAAACCATTGAACCTTAATTTGTTTCTTTTATTTTTGGAGTTTTGCCACACAGTTTTCAGGTCATCAGACACATCTTAACAAAGACAGAATGAGTGCAATGCAGTTTTGCAGTAATGCTCTGAAATTGAAAAAAAGCATGATAACTTTTTACCTCATGTTAATTGGCCAATCAGTTGATCTATATGATTAGATTATCAACCAATACATAAAAAAGAAGTCAGATCCGATATGAGATCAAGCATAAAGTTAGAGTAACAGAGTTAGAAAGTATAAAAAGTTACTCTACGGTTAGAAAGAAACGCTTTACATATTTGAATTTATTGAACTAAATATTTTTGCATTTTGAGAAAAACGGATGAAAACATCCTGCAAGTCAGAAGAATATTTATTCTCCTGCATTTACCATGTCACAATAAACATCTCTTCATATGTACAGATTACAAAGTGTTAATATTTATTAAACTGAACTGAAATCAAATTGAAAAATTATTGAAAAACTGGAACTCACAAAACCCCTAGTTAGATTAAAAAGAAAGAAAAATCTTAGAAGTACTTTCATTTCACCAGGACTGTATACCATCTATTACAGGGTGTCAAACTCACTTTCGTTTTGGGTCAAATCCAGATCATGAATGCTCTTAAAGAGCCGATTGCGCCGGGATGTATTGGTAAAACCTGATCACAAACTGTTAAAATACCGATTAATTCCTAAAATTAAATAATACTATTGAACATCTTTTCCCTCCCTCCAGGATTTTGTGATTTTTTTTGTGGTATTAATTTGGAAATATTTGCAATATTTATGCTTATTTATGACGGTAAATGTGACTTTTTATTACTTGCTGTATAGATCATAGACCATAATCTGACATCAATGAAAGCTGAGGCAGCTGTTTAGTACAAGAAAGAAAGTTTTTGACAATTTTTTTAAAAGAAATCTGCAAAAAACTCCCAATTATTAGCACAAAGAAGTGTGGGGATTTGTTCATTTTGTGTGAGTTTCCATGATAATTCTCAAGAAACTGGAGGGACTTATTGATATAATTTGGCAGTAAACAGATAAAAACTGCATTGAGCTGATTGATAACATAATATTTAACCACACTTTGAGTTTAGTCTAGAATCTAGAAGGCCACATAAAAAGCTATGGCGGCCCACATTTGGCCCACGGGCCTTGAGTTTGACACATGTAATCTATTACATTTCATCACATGATCATACTGGATCATTAGATAAACCACATGCAGCACATAATATCATATTGTATTAGTGCAATGGTAATGGTTTCATATCTTAATAAATCAAATTATATCTACTATTATTATATTAACTTGTTAGTTGAATCACATCTGTAAAAAACATATTAAATGCTTTTAAATTATTCTGACTTGTACATTTAGTTAGTAAGAGTATGGTTGTATTTTTATTTTTATTCTTTTCTTTGACATTTTCAGAACAAGTTGTTGTTGAAAACTTAAATTTATTCTCAATTAACTTACCTGGTAAATTAAAGACTAAATTAAAAATATATAATGTATTGTGTCATACCATGCCATATGGTATCATAACGTATCATATATCATATCTGCTTAAGTGCAACTTTGACACCTCTTTCTCCATAAACTTTGACCTCTGACATTTAAAAGTAGCCCAGAAGTAGACCTGTGGTTGATCCCAGAAACGCTAGTGCCTCCTTCCCCATCAGGAGCACAAAGGAGAACAATGTGGGTTTTCATTAAACACTGTGAAGAAGGACACAGGGGGGGAGAAAAGCACATGTCCTGGTTTTAACTTTCTCATTTTGCGTCATCCCTCTGTCAAAACATATAAATCACAACAGTGTCATCTGATGAAACGAAGGAGGATCTGCTTCTGCTGTCTCTCGTCGAGTTTCTTCTTCACGCTTCCTTCGCTCTGGTTCCCAGCTGTACCACGTGAAACAGATAAAGAAATTTAATTTCAGCAGAGGCAGATATGGCAGGAATGTATGTGGCCAGACAGACAGACATGTAGGGGAGAGTGAGAGAAAAGTTGAAGCGAATGGAGGGCAGAGTTTGCTCTGATTTTCTCGTGTGCGTCACTCTCCGGCCCCTCAGGGGGGGAACGCAGTGCCTTGAAACTACCCATTGTACTTTAATCAGCTAAACTACAGTTGTGCTGGTCAAACAAATAGTATTTCTTATTGATTTCTGGTGGGAACTGGTAGTGGAAAAGTCACATCGACGACAGAAGAATCTTGAAGTTTTAAATGTATTTTTAGCAGCATTGGCTTGTAGCTCGCCTAAACTCTCCTGCAGAATAGTCACACATCCCCCACATTACCGACATAAATCCTCCACAGCTGCTGCTGACGCTCAGCAGGATGGCAGAGGGCCTCACGAAAACTGTTGAAGAGAGGCTCAATAATCACCAGGTGAAAGGTTAATTTGAGCACCAAACTCCCCCCAAACACAAATGGAAAGTTAGTCTGGTGGCATTCCACAGCATTTATCTGTCTGTTGTGAAAGCAATGCTAACTGACCCACTTTACAGATCACCAATCCTGCAGCCACTGGCAAGATGTCACCCGGGGTCGCAGGAACTTTAATTATGTCAATTAGTGAAGCGACGTCGTCTGCAGCTGCAGGTGGATTCATCTCGCTACCATTTCCAAACCCCGTTTTATACCTGTTAATAAACCGATTTGCAGACAGATTTCTGTTTTTGTGTTGTTTCAAATCTTTACATGAAGGTTAATTCTTACCAAAGATAATCAAAATTATTTTATAATCATTTTTGAACAAGGCACCAGCACCTCCTGACCCCATTAGGGACAAGGGTGCACAGAAAATGGATGGATGGATGGATGGATGGATTTTTGAACAGTTATTTCATTTATTGAGGGAAAAACAATCCAAATCAACTGGACCATGTTTGGAAAAGTAATTATTCCATTGTTAAATCATAAATGAATCACAATTCTTGGATCAGTTTTACGAACTACATTCAAATCTGAAAGAAACGTAGAATCAAGGAACGGTGTAAATAGAACCTGTCTGGCAACACAACGTAGACTAAAGGATCTGAAAAAGAGCAAATCATGTCCCATTCAAAGGAAATTCAAGAACACGAGGAACAAAGTCATTGAAAAGGCCTTTCTAATGATTTAGTTCTCCAGTGAACGACATTTAAAGCTTTTATCCCAAAATGAAGAAATGGGGAAAAGTGGTGAGCATTTCCTAGATTTCCTAGATTGAAATCTCACATTTCTTGAGGATCCCCGAGACTTTTGGTGCTCTTGGTTGATGGAGAAAACCACCTCTGAATGGCTTAAAGAATTGTTTGAGAGAAGCCTAGTCAAAGTTCAGACCTAAATACTATACGATTAGGATGCTTTTCAACCCTCCAATGAAGCTGAATTCAAACAGCTCTGCAAACAAGAGTGGACCAGAACTCCTCCACAATGAAGTAATTGCCACTTGTTATAACATTTTATGGCAGTAATTGCTGCCAAGGATGTTAATAGGTTAATAGACTCAAGGGACAATTACGTTTTCAAAGACTAATGCTAGTTTAGATGACTTATTTTTATTTAAAGTGGGCCTATTAAGAAAAAAAAAACAAAAAAACATTTTACACATTTTTGTGCTTCCATTTGGAACATAGCAACCCGAACTGAGCTCCAGCACATTTGGTCAGCTGGTTTTACCGCTATACAATGGCTGCTGGAAAAGACAAGTATTCTGTTGTTGACTTAATATTCAGAAACCACTTGCTGCTTCCTTGTTGATTGTGCAGGAGGCTCTCCTTCTGCTTTTCAAAGATGTACGCTTATATAATTGCTTAACCATCTGCTGTAATTTCCACGTGTGTGTAAACATTGAGTTAGACCAGCAGCAGCTTATTTGGATTTAAAGTGACAAGAGGCCCTGAAACAGCTCATTCTGAAAGGAGCTCAAAATAAGGAGAACTGAGCAGAATAAAACCTCATTACCTAAGAATGATTTTGTGCAAATAAATCTGTTATGAACATGTTTTAGATACCTGTTTGAGGAAGCATAATAGGTCACCTCTAGTAAGTGAAGCTGTCATTTGAAAACTGAGTTTTGCATTCACAGGTTTTTATTGTCTATGCTTGATCATCTACCTGCAAGACTGCAATCTGCAGATTTGAAAATGATGGGAGGGTGCACTTCATATGACATGATAATAAAGGAAGAGGACAGAAGAAGATTACTAGGGCACAGATGCACAAGAGCAAAAGATCACTGGCACAAAGAGCCACACAAACACAAGCGCACCGAGCCAGTCATGCCTCAGAGAGGAGCTTGATCCTGATGTGCAGTGAAAGGCAGAGGTGGTGCATGAGATGGAGTGTAGAGCAACTGTGAGTCAGACTGTGTTGCCGTATCAGCTCGTCCAGACAGACGCTGCTCTCCAGGCTGTGTGTAGGTGTCTCTCAGGGGGACAGGCGGGCTTTTCCATTATGAAACCTGGAGTTGAGGCCGGCAGCCGCCTCCGCAGCCTTTCAATTCTTTATGACACACAAAGGACCGAATTAACAACAGCTTTCTAAGCCGAGCCCGACCTGTCCGGTGATGCAGTGAAGCCCTTCATCTGAGGGGTCACTGTGCTGCTGAATGAAATGGCTTTACATCACATGGCCATTAGCAGATTAATTGCAGGTTTTGCTATAAATCCCTCATTACATCATTCAAAAATGATGTTTAAAGCTTGTTTTACTCAAATTCATGGTTTTATCACACTGAACTGATAGCTTTGAGGTCTGGAGGCTAGAATATGTCTAATGTACAAGGCAATATGTCAGCCTTATCTGGAGATTGTTCCTACATGTGTCTGCTGACATTAGTGGAAGTGTTTTTTTTTTTCCCCTTTTCTTGATGCTACAGGCCAGGTAACCAGATCTGAATTCAGTTTATGAATTTTCACTCAGCTTTCCAAAAGAATGTTGTTAACTAGTGAATTAACTAGAGGGATGATTAAACAATCTCAAACATTTAAGTAGAGCAAAAAAAGCAAAACTGTGCAAGGAGGCAAACACTTCTTCATAGCACTGTGGGGTCTCAGCTCTCACACAAAGTTTATTTCCATCTCATTGGTAGCAGCATTTGAAAATCTGTACACGCAGATAAATGTTCAGGGATTTGATTTTGTTTGTTTGCGTGCCTTTGTGCCAGATGTTGCTTATTGTTACAGCGACTAGAGAGCTTTTCCATTTTGGGAGCCCCCCTTGCTTCCATCAGTTTTTTTTTTCCTCTTTTCATCTCTGACGTCAATGCGTCCAGCCCGTCTCAGAGTGAAAGGGTTTTCCCGCTTAGTGCCTCCTGAGAGCTGCCCTCTTTTTCACAGGTCACTTGTGTAGAAATTGCGAATCGGCTTCCTGACTGACTTGCCAGCTTCCCTGTGTCCTTTGTTAGAGGTATACATTTTTTCCACACAGGTGTTTCTCTAGTGCTTTGTAAACTAATTTGTCATATTTTTTTTTCCCAGCCCGACGAAATGGCAGAGTGCACACGAACCGATGGCGTCAGCAGGATATGCGCTCACTTCCTTTGAACAGAAAGCTTGTTCCTGTCATTTGACTTGAAGCCATACAATAACTTTGGAAACAAATGAGCAGCTTGGAGGTGAGAGACGGCATCAGAAGTGTAAAAGCCTTCGGGAAGATTTGAAATCTATTAGATAATCAGCCTGAAGGGATCTGAATACGTGGCACAGAGGAGCACTGATGAAAGAAACAAAAATGGAGGAAATGTAAGACAAACAAAAGGACTAAGCTTTCAGTCCTGTGTTAATTACCACATCATTTGAGCTGTAAGACTGCAAGGCTGCTGCACGACTGCCTATACCCTTCGTCCCCAACCTTGGTCTCTGTCCTCCGTCCAGCTTGTGCAAACACACACGACCTACATGGGAAAGCTTTCACCCACGCACACAACAAACACACGCACACGCGCATGACTTCTGCAATCTTGTATAACCCACAGTTCAGAGAAATGAAAGGCCGACTTGTAAACAGACCGATGACTGTTGGCTGCGTTGGGGAGCCGGTGCAGCTGACGTCAGCGAGGCCTGATGACTTCATGTGTCCGCTGCCGCCTGAGGAGGTGATAGACAGTTCGACGGAGGAAGGTGACACCAAATAAACGAGCTGCGCAAGTCGGAAACAAGGAGCCAGCCGCTGAGAGGGGAGACGCTCTGACGAGGAAAAGCTGGTTGAGACCAAATGCTTATTGGCGCGTTATTAAACCGCTACTACCATGGCATTGGTAGACGAATTAGCACCACATCACAGTGACAGCCATTTTCCCTCAGCATCAGACATCAAAACAGAGTGCAGCTCTGTTTTTCCTTAATCGTTTTTCTCTGTACGCTTCTTTTTGTTTTTTTAGCTGTTAACTTTGGGTGTGCGAGAGAAAGTGGAATGAGAATTAGCATACACTCTTCTGTTTAGCAACAATTTAGAGATTTCAATGTCTTTTACTCTTACATGCTCTATATACTCAGGTGGCAAATTTTGCATCCTCCTTGAACATAAACCAAAAACTGCTGTTTTTAAACTTTTTGTTTCTTCAAATATCCGCTAAAGTGTAACTAAATCCCCTGCAGTGGCATAACTCCGCCCCCAAACAACAGTTGAAGAATTCCACCAAAGTGGGCGGAGCCAAGATACACTGAGGGGCGTGGCCTACTGTGGGGATGAACGAGGCGGGGCTGTGGTCAAGACGAGGAAAAACACTGTTGCCAACTTAACTTTGTTGCCAGCTTTAGTGACTTTTCAGACTCCAGCTATTTGTTTTTTCAAAAAAGCAACTGGTACCAAATCTAACAACTTTTTTCAGAGTTATTGGAGACTTTGGCAAGAACACTTGAAGCTGACTGAGGTAGATGGTTTTACACACGAACCGTGTGACATAAACATCAACTAAGATGTACCATTGTCAGTGGCGTGCCATGTGTTTTCAGTCAGGGCCTTCAATACACGTCAACTATACCTGAACAACACACACGTTGTGCAGGACAATGCAAAAACTGCACCACACCAAGCCACAGGCGTCCAATAATATGCGAATGAATAAAAACACACCAAGAAAAGCAACAATGGTCCGTTGTAACAAATAGAAATTTACTGCAGTTGCCTCCGTTCATCCCAAAGACGGTTACAAGCAAAATATTGCAAAATTAAACAATTTTGCACTAAAATATCAATATTCAAACATTGCATCCTTAAAGTCCAATTTATACAGTATATCATCAAAAAACTTTTATTTGGGTTTTAGTTAGTCTTTAAACAAGCTCAGACTTCCTTAAAACTGCCTCCAATAGTTAATTAATGTTAATTAATGTTTATTTATTTTATAAAATAAACAGAATAGAATGGATTTAGGATAGGTCAAAGATTGGTAACAAAATTGATTTCATTGTGCCATATTTAGTGCCAAATGCTTCCTACGGACCCAGTGGTCAAAAATGCCCTTTTACTTTCATTAATTACAATTTAATTTCCACTGTAGTACACAATAATAAATTTGCAGACATTAAATGGATGTAGGTTCCATCCATATAAGGTACTGTACTAAAAGTGTAGCGCTATCTGCCTTAGCGTTTTGTGTAAAAGCCTGGCTACCTTTGCTAAAAGAGAAGTATTGCTGCATGATTATCTTATTACTGCAGATTCAAACATTTTCAGAGCAATAACTGATGCAATAGGGGTGTTTATTAGTGCAAATATGATCTGTTGGGACCTTCACTTGTGAACTAGTAGACTTCTCATAGTGACAACGGCAGAGGGGAGAAATGTGATCGCGCAGCAGAAAGCAGTAGTTCTAACTCTGGTGATTACAAGCTAGCTGTAACAAGAGACAGAGGCCCAGGAGTCCGGCTCAATGACGCGGCTGCTGCATGACTTCTACTCCTCGAAGTTTCCACCGAGACACAACTTCTGACACTCCCGTGTCATAATATCACCACGAGGTGCAACGAGGCCCTGTGACTGTGTGATCACTGTTTCTCTGTTCTTTGCACATCACTGGCCCTCCGGAGAAAAATGAAACGCTTAGGAATGTATCCGAGTAGCAGAGGATTTAAAAAAAAATTAAATTAGAATAAAGTGTATGCAAAGTATTGCTTCTGCATTAAACTTATTTCGACATTTATTTTCAAATGTAACAATTTGCACAGATAACAGCTTCTAGTTCATCAAAAAGTAGTTTGCCATGGTTGTTAATTTCATCATTTACATTCTAAAAATGGTCAAATCCCACATAATGTCAAGATGTACATAACATATTTTCTAAGGATGTAAGATATTGGAGTTTTGGTCGATATCCGATATGCCAATATACTAAAACTCTTTTGGCCGATAATCGATACCAATACTGCTATTTTTTTCCTATACTTACTTACTGAAACTATACGGCTTTCTCTACAGTGGAATTAAAATACTGCATTTTCTTTGTCAATTTGACCTGCAAATGCTAAAAAGGAGGCTGAAAATGATGCAACACTTTCACCTTGCATTATGTTTAATGTCAAATGTATTAATGACATTTGCTCTCTAAGACAATGACGACACCCAAACAGGGCAAATTTGATGTGCAGACTTTGGCTTCAACTGTGGTTGTTTGTTATTATTGTCTACACTTTAGCATCAGTAAAAAAATAATTAAAATACTTAGAATAATAAGGCGAGGAGGAATTAATTATGAAAAATATTAGGAGTGATAGAGAGCATGTGTGTTACTGAGACAGACTAACTCAACATGCTGGTTGAACGCGGTAGGAGAGAGAACTGGAGTTTATTGCCTGTAGTGGAATGCTCACACAGACGGCAAAGTCTAGTGCACAATATTAACACAGCCCAACGTGCGTCATAGCTCTCGCAGCTGACACTGTTTCCCTTACCGTGTGTGTATGTGTGTGTGCCTGCGAGATAGTCAGTGTGTGCCTTTGTGTTCTGCGCTCCTCTTTAATCTCTTTACTGTAGTGCCACATCAGTCTGGTACTGATGCATGAGCCAAATCCAAGTCCTGTGCAACGTCAACATTATGACGAGAACAGTGACAGAGATGCACGTTAATGTAATGCGCACAGAGAGAGCGGCGCGAAAGGAGTCTGAAATAGAGCTGGCATTGTTACCCAACAGTATTCAAGACAAAAGACCTCCAAGAGAAATAATGCTGTGTAAGAAGACTGTAATGATGATAGTTTTAGACTTATTGTTTTGGATAGCGGTCCACAGCTAACACTGGAGTTAATACAGAAGGTTGTATTCTTCAAATGTCATTCACAAGCACCAGCAAATGCCAAAATGCAAATTGGAAAATATTATTGACGACATAAATCTTTCATGAGGCTAGCACCAACCTTCTGTGCTATCAGTAATCTATACTGCGTTGTAAAACTATTCCCTGCACTTGATCTTGTCCACATTTTGTTATGGATGAAGGAATATTAAAATTTGTGAATCTGTTCTTTTGGTGGCCGGAGTGGCGTGTTCTGCCTCATTGTGACTTAGCTGCTGGTCAACACATTCGTTCAATATAAACAGAAATTAGCCAACAGTAAATCATTTTATGAATTGTTCCCTGCAGGGCAGCTAGTTATCTGACATTTGTTTAAACTAGTTTATCCAGAACTGTCAGATCTTTAATCAGTCTTAGGGTTGAGCCGTTTTTGAAAGGACATACAGAAAACTAGATGGCAATGTTCCAAAGAGAAAATAGGATGTGCCATTATTAACATTTTAATGTTGCATTAATCTGGACATACAATAACTTGAAATATGCATCAAGTAGATTTACTTTGCAGTCTACAGGCACAAAGACTTTACGTTCTGGATATTTTTAAATAGCCAGTGTTTCTGGGCTGCTCAGTGGGACAAGAAGGTCTACAGTCCAAAAACATTCATTTAATTGAATTGGCTTCTTCTTTAAAGTCGTACATGCATGTTAGTTATTTTGTGTAACAAAATGAAAACCTGTCCACAGTGCACCCCACCTAGAAATATGTTTTTCTTTGCTAAGATTAAGTTTGGTAAATTCTGAAGATTAAAACAAAATTATCATTGGTATATCTTTGATTACAACAAGCTCAGAAAACCAAGATACTGATACTGCTATGGTTTTCTGTTGCCTGAAGGGAACACATGAAATTTTCCCTGATGACCCTGATGTGTTGTTCCCTCAACATGATAGTTTCATTTTAACGTGTCTGTTAGCAGTGTAACGGGAATTGCATTCACACTGAATGTAGTCAGTATATACACCGAACAAATACAGCTTTGATTTATACATGAGCTGTGAGAACGACTTCGAGACAGCTCTTTCATTTTGTCTTGCATGTGACAATAGAGACAGATCTCTGTCTGACACAATCAGACTCACAACCAGTTAAGTTACACCCTCGCATCCAAACGTAGATGCTGTTACTTTCCACTGACCCTCACTGCAGCGCAAGACGATTTTATTACAATGGTGCCCCAAGTCATTCAGAAGATGCTGAAGACAAACCATAAGTTTCCATTCAGATAAAGTTAAACACACTTGTTTCCCTTAACATAACACACGCAAAACATTTGCAATCGTAAATCTGTGAGGGAATTTTTCTGCCATAATTTGAGAGCACACATATTCAGTTTGAAAGCAGGACTTTCTACTCAAAACTTCTGCTTTCTTTCAAATATTCACTGTGCTTTCGCAAACATTTCTCCTGATGCTCAAAACTTGTCTCTGCTCGGACCACATCTCGTGCAGGTTATCACAGTTCAGTCTCGGCTTCCGAAACATTTTCTGCTGCTTAGAACAGAAAAGTACCGTCGCCTGGCAACCTGTCAGCCAATAAAATGAAAGTATTGTACTGGGCCCGTTACTTTCCTTCTAGTGGGTGTGACTATCGATTGTAGCAACCTGCGCCGCCCACTGGATGTAGGCAGAAACAACGACCTCGGCTTTCTGCTCTGATTGTAAACATACTACTGCCCAGGCAATAAGTGGAAATTGTAACAAAACTACAAATTAAAAGTACAAAAAGAGAACAATATCCACTAGAAGAGAAAAATAAATATCAGCACTAAAAGAATCACATGTGCAGGCATTGCTCAACTTTTGCCACCTTTTTGCGAGCGTGTTGAGTGGCTGCTAGCATAAGATTGAAACTTACATGTGATTGTCACAGATGTGGAAAAATGTCAAGAATGCTGCTGGTATCAGGCCCACTTTTTTCTAGGATTATTTTTGCTATATATATTAAAAAAAAACAAACATGCAGCTATTTATAGAAAGGAAGTCTGTCTGACAGAATACTTTCAAGATGCAAATAGAATGACGTCTCACTACATAACATGAAAAAGCTCCTACCCTTTTTAAATCATTTACAGGTTGACCTTTTGGATGTCCAGCAGGAAAACAAACACTTGACTGGGTGAAAGATGAGCAAACATTCCTGCGGCAGGCTAAAGGAGTTTGAACCTTTTCATTTTATAGTTCTACATCTCTTACAATAAACAGACCTGATGTATATTCTGTTATAATGCTTATATGTTCATTAAAAGGAGAAAAGGACTGAGTCATTAGTCTTGTACGGCTCATTCTTGACTTGCATGAATCTCGTCCTCCTCTGTGTTTTCTTGTTAATGATCATCCTTGATTATGTGTCCACTTGTTGGGGTTTTGTTTTTGACCAAGCGGGAGACACTGGCAGCTACACGTCCTTCTGTCCAGTCCTAGAGGTGGACATTTTTCAAAGTGAATGTTCTGATGCTGTGCCTCATGTCTGAGCTGAAACCCAAAGCAGCAAAGGAAGTGGTGGTGACTCCTGCTACCCTGAGGGAAGTAGGACAATCATAAATAGGTAGACTTTCTACACAGGCTGACTAAAGAAATCCTACTTATTTATTATTTACTGTAAGTCTTTCTGCTGCTTCAGCATCAAGATGTTTAATTCATTGAGATCTTGCAGAAAGATAACCCATACATTTCTGTGTTGTATTATGTTTTTGATCGTAAAGTAAGTCACTTTTAAAAGTTGTTAATAGGGTCAATATTACATAACTGTAACCAGCATCCTATTTTAGAGATATAAATAAAATAGGCCGTTTTCTGTTTGGCGACAGCGAGGGAAAAAAGCCCTCTGTAGTGGTTTGTTCACACGATGACCTGTGATTGCTTTTGGTGTGTTTCAATCCCAGTTTCTGTAACGGCAGGGTGCTGATTAGCTGCAGCTGCCCATGTGGGGGTGGACTTAAAGGTCAGCCTCAACCTGTGTTTTCTTCTCCTAAACATCTTCAGGCTTCAGGGAAACCAAACTCATTTTGTACAATCCATGGTAATTCTTTTTTTGTAATGAATGTTCACTAGTCTTCTTCATCTGTCCGACAAAGTGGAACGTACCAGTGACTAACCTTTTAATGGTCTCTGTAATTTAAGTTTGCTTTAGTCAGGCTGTGTTTTTAGTGCGGCTGTAAGTATGAGGGTTCAGTGTAGGAGGTTGTGGCAGATATGAACTCTGTGTGTGTCTGTGCAGGTTATTACAGTTCAGACTCGTCATCCAGTGCAGAGAAACACAGGATTCATACGATCCGGACAAGCCGTCCCTGAGCTACATGACTGTCCACATGCTTCAAACAGGAAGTACAGCAAATTCCTCTGACGCTCCCAGATCAAATGACCAACGATGAAAACACTGGTCCAGCTTTATTAATGTTTCAACATAGAACAGTGTTTATGATCCCCAGACCTTAAGGCGCTCTGTATGGTCCAAACACTCGATTCAAAGCATGGGATTACCTCAGGGGCAGGTCAACAACCTTTGTCCAGACATCTGGCGGTTATCCGCAAATTCGTTCCAGGTGTGCTTCTTTGACTACGACTAGAAACAGTAGTAAACACTTTGTACCGTGTACATCAGAAAACAGAACGGTATGTCCTCTGGGTTTCATTTTGTCTCTTAAAACATTAGGCTGAACTTGATTTAATTTGATTTATTGGTTAGATTTTGGGCACGGATGTCCTCCAAAAAGCAGGACACATACTTAAGTGAAAGAAAAATTGAGATGTAATTAAAGAAAAAAAAGTAACACATCTGAAAGGGAGTAGGAAGAAGCAAACGCTTATTTAGTTTGATTCCACCGCATATATATTAAATACAATATATGAAAAAAGAACAAAATAACAATCTGTGAAACTCATAGTAACTTTTAAACTAACCACTAAATGCTGTGGATTTCCTCACATGAGAGTAAAAGGAAGTCAAAGGGTAAACTTCATTATTCCCTTTTGATTAAGTTGATCTGTGCATATTCAATGTATGGCTAAATGCAGAATGCTTAGTTATTTCATCAAAATATTTCTTTTAAAAGCTGAAATTGTTATATTTGTCTAAGATATCTGTGGCGTGCAAAATGTTTCTTTGTTGTAGTTAAAAAGAACAAAATGGGATGAAATTCCACATCTGTAAAAGCTGTCACTGTTCAGAGATTTAGGACTCTTTTTACCTCATTGGCCTGATAATAAAACATAGCCCCCTGTTTCCAGAATGTCTGCTTTAGATTTGTTGACCATGCTGACGCGGTCTGAAGGCGGAAGTGCCTCTCGTCCTTAACCGATAACTCAGGACTCAGTTTTGCAGGAATAAAGAGTCCGTACTTCACCAAGTGAAGATTGATCATCCTGTTATGCGAGGTTGCAGAAATTGTTTGCTTAGCTGCTCCAGATGCCAAGTTGTTCTGAAAGTGTTTTCAACTAATTTGTGTTTGTCGGATGGGCGTTTCAAGCGTTTAGCGACCTCCTTCAGGTTGCTAAACAAAGTGTTCATGCCTGATTCTACAAAAACAGCTACAAAAAAATGTTTGGTTCAAAAAAGAAAACTCCCCAAAACAAAAGAAACCAAAAACAAACTACAGATGTTTTAAAATAACCAGTCTAATAAAGACTGTTTTCTTTTGTTTAGTTTTTTTTTTTTTTACAGCAATCAGGATTTTTTTAGTGACTACCTAACATTATGAAAAGCTGATTGATGTTTATGAGAGCGTTTGGTTATTTTATCTCGTAAGTATTTCATCTTTGCAGTTTAATAACTTTGTACTCAACTTTTTAGGCAGGAAGTTTGATATTAAACTAGTTTGGTGGTATTAACTCTCTCTCGCTCTCTGGTTACCTAGCAACGACCTGTTGAGTAACTGGCACAGCAGCAGTTTCAGGTTTTGCCACCTCGCCTCACAACTGCATAAAAATAAGAAACAGCGTGGAGTGAAGCTCGACAGGAAAGAAAACAGGAAAGGTCAGCATTTCAGATATTTACAACAAAAAAACTAATCAATAATTATTGACATCAACTGATGAAATGCCTATATTGTGACAGGCTTTTCGACCATATCGCCAAGCCCTGCTTATATGTGACAATGAATTTTACATGTCCTTGTCGTACTAAGCTTTCTTTGTATCAGATTCAATATTGAAACAAAACTTTGATTTTTTTTTTTTTTTACAGTATGAAAATATTTTACCAATGACTTTTTATAAAAAAAGTTTTTAATTTTGTGCCACTGTGGGTTTGAGTTTGAGACGCCTGGTTTACTGTGTCTTTATCTGTCATAGTCACCAAACCCAGACAGAGATCAGAACCGCATCTAACAGAAAAAGGCTTATGAAGACTTTTAGTAAGCGATTACAATTTATTATAATTAGGAAACGCGTAGGGGCATTAACTTTAGGGATCAATGGACACAATTTATAAATACCAGTTAGTGTCAAAAGACGCTGCAATATTTGAGAACTGACAGCAAACAGTTTATAAATCCAGCTTTGAACATGGCGATCATTAAAATTTAAACAAACAGCAGTAAGACTTTGGGTATGAGAGAAAATTAGGCAAATCTAACTGGATTTTATTTGTTTTGTCAGAAAACAATAAAAGCTGACAAGATTTCAATTGGTTATTTGTCTCTAACAAAACTATTTTTTTCTTTGTTAAAGCCAAGATGTTGACAGCAATAACGCAGTTTCTGTTTTGGTAGTTCTGGAGTTGGTGGCGTAAACAGAAAGAAGAGGAGTCAAGCAAACCCTGGCTCCAGTTTAGTTCTGGAACCAGTTTGGTGAAAAAACCCCAAAAACCTTGTGAGACAAAAAACAGAAGAGACAGAAGACTTTTTTTTAAAAAAAGCAGATGCTCGCTTGGGGGGGAAAGAACGAATGCTAAAAAAGAAAATCCCTTCCCCTCATAGTAATGAGGCACAGATGACAGAGGAAGTTAACGTCTGATGACAGAAGAGGAACTCGGACTCATGAGGTCAGTGACACGAGAACGGTTGCATCGCTGGCTCTTTCTGTAAGGCAAACGCTTACTGTAAACAAATCTCCTGAATGTGACAGAGGCTGATAAAGCACACTCAAAGACTCTCCTGTGCCGCCGCTGTGGAGGCTTTTAGATCTTCCCGCCTCCCAGTGAGATTAGCGCCCTCCTAATTGTGCGTACGTGAGTGAGAAACTGTGTACATGCGTCACTGCCAATAATCGGCCTTTCTGGCGGGGCGAGTATGAATACCAGAGGATCTGTGGAACTGCAGAGCTGAGTAAATAAAGAGCGTTCAGCAGAGCACGTCAAGACTCTGCATGACAGATTTGTTGTTCCTGCAGATTGTTCACATATTTCTCTCCTGAAGGTTTCTGCTTGTTGGCATTTTTGTCAAGTATTTCAGTAGAAACCAAATATTTACCCACATGACCTTACTTTTCTCTCCGTCTTACATTAGATCAAGTAGCATAACCAAATTATGTCTACTTGTCAAAAACCAGAATAATGAGAACATTTTCACATTTTTTTTTAGTTTTCTGAAAATTCTTAAGTTTACATAAATATCCTTTGTATTTGGTACCTTTGTCTTTTGAAGCTGCTAACAGTGGTTTGCTTCAATTTTGCCCCATTTCTCCTGACAGAACTGGTGTAACAGAGTCAGGCTTGAGGTCGTCTCGCTCTCACACTTTTTCAGCTTTGCCCACAGATTTTCTGCAGGATTGAAATCAGTGTTTTATTTGTGACGACCTCTCCTTAGCGCTAACTTCGTTGTTCTCGTTGTAAATAATTTGGTGGTTTGCAAAAGGCCACTCTCACTTTGTTAGACCCGTTTGTGCCAAAAGCTTTAACTTCCTGGCTGATGTGGTAAGAATATTTCCACACAATCTTCTTTCCTCATTATGCCAACGTTGCTGTGAAACACCCACACACCATGAGGCTGCCACCCCCGTACCCCACAGCTGGGATGATGTTCTCAGGCTTTCAAGCTTCCCCCTTTTTTCTGTGGTAATGTTTAGGGCTAACCCTCCAAACAAAACAAAAATAAAAGACTTTTTACAAACTGTAATACGTTGTTTTATGTTGCTTCTAGAAATGGCTTCTTCCTCTCAGAACGGCTGTTCAGCTCATGTAGCAACAGGAATATTTCATCATGGATTTTGTTCTTCCATTATGAGCTTCATTCAGCATTTTCTAAAGTTCATAAACAGATTTTACTCATGTCTGGGACACTAATATTTCACGCTGTCAGTAACAGGTTGCTTTGTGTGGAACTTGTTAAGTACTGGCCAAAACTTACTGAAGACTTTAGTTACTTTGTTTGAGTTTACAAATTACTTTCTGATAATTACAAGTTACTTACAGTTTACATTTCAATATGATCTGGTTACTTTCAGTCTGTTCTCATTATAGTCAGCAGAATTTACAAGTTGTTGTTCTTGGACTTATGAGATACTTTTTAGGTTTTACAGGATACAGATTGACAAAAAACCTGCAGGGTACTTATGGACTTTTTTTGTCACATCTGAAGCTTTAATGAAAATTTTCAGTCATTCTTGAAATTTCATGTCACCTTTCTTGATCTTAAATGGTACTTTAGTTGTGGGATGTTTTCCTTTCCCCTCACTTGCATGACACTTTGTAAATTTTGCAGGTCACTTTCTCCTCTAACTTGCAAGTTGCTTTTGATAACTTACGGTTTGGACTACTTCTATAACTTACACAATGCTTGCTGTAACTTGGATGTTATATTCTGTAGTATTGCACAGTGTTTTCTGAAACTTGTTCTTTAATCTCCTGGGTTTTCTTACTGTCTATTGCTTTATAGTCCTGCCACTCTGTTATTTCCAGTGAGCTTTACGAAAACAGAAAGTTTTATTATCACCCAAAATACTTAGGGAAGAGTCAAACAAGAGAAAGTTTGTGACCATTGCTAAATCAGTAGATACAACAAAAGAAAACAGCTCAGTGAAATGCCTTTTCCCCAAACACAGAAACCTGCAAAACGTGCACAAAGGGCTCGTAAAACCTGTTCAGAAGCTGCAAACCTGGAGCTAAATAGAGCAGCTCAGATGAACAATAAGGGCTTTTTCTTGTGAAATACAATTGTCTGCTTTCATAGATGCCCCGTTTCCTGGTAAGTAAAATTATCACCTCGGTGGATCTGATAACGTTTTTCTCAAAAACTATTAGCTGGGCTTCACCATGTCTCCAATAAAACTCCAAGGTTCTTGTTGAAACCCAGTAAAGAATTAAATATATTTATCTGCCTGTTTTCATTTGTTGAATACTTGATTGACATTTGTTTTAAGTCTAAATTAGATAATTGTAGCACATTTTCTATGGCCTGCAGTGTATGTGACCTACAAAGTAGTCTCTAGCGCAGTGGTTACAAATGGTTTGGTTTTGTTTGCGCTGCATCCAATGAGATGCCTTTTCTGAAGCTCACACTGCCACAAAATGATCAGGCTACTTGAGAGCACCTATCAGAGGTGAATAAATGTTTCTGAAGGGGTTTGGCCTTGTTAATGAACGTTGTCAAAGAAAATATAAAAATAGCAGCGAGCAGGAATGACACACCCAGGAAGGTTTCGTGGGAGTCTTCAGAGACATACCCCGAGCAATAGGTCAGAGGCAGCGTTCTTTATTGCAGCCTTGACCTGAAGTTGATTTAGAACAGCAATTATGTTCATATTCCATTGTTTTACACTGTATCTTTGTGCATCAAACCAAATATCCATGACGCAAACAAAATCTCAGTGCTGACCTAGTACATTTCCTTGTCACACATCATTCCTAAACACCAGAAGTCCACCTGGGCGTATAAATCCAGCTGTTTGGAGGTTTATCAGATAATATTTAAGAGCAATCAGCATCATGAACATCAAGTAGCGCAGCAGACAGATGAGGGATGCAGTCGTGGAGAAGTTTAAGGCTGAGTTAGATTATAAAAGCACAGTCCTGGAGCATCGTTCAATCCATCATCTGAAAGCAAGAAGCCCATCGAATTGAATTCAAAAGATTGTTGGAAACTAGACGCCTTTCTTTAAACGCAGCAAATCTTTTTTCACGTCTTGGATCTACGATGCATAACATCCCTTTCCTACAAACAATAAACAAAAAATTTGACAACTTTACTTGCTTGATTTTAGTACTTTTGAATCGACAATTTTTGACCCACGTCACAAAAAGTCTGGACACCCCTGGTTTAGACCAGTGTGTTAGAATGCAGTTTACTGTAAAAATATGTGCACTTCCCTTTATGTACAATGATCAATCTTACACAATTCTAAGGAAACTATGATTAATTGCTGCAGGTTTTTTCTTTTTACAATTTTATTTCAGAAGTTAACTTTTACGTATTTTTAATTTTTTTTTGCAAAAACTTTCAATCTGTGCTCAAAAACCATATCTTTGTCTGCTTTAAATTGAGAGCGGCTGAGCATTAGCATTAGCATTCGGGAAGCAAACATTTGGGATGAGTTCTTGTTACCGCGAAACTGACGTCAGAAAGACTCAACAGAATTCCTCGGGGGATTTGCATTGCAGATACTTTGCAGGGATGTTCTACTTGCATTGAACTATATCTCTGCGTTATGTGGAGCACGTCGGCCGGCTGACACCAGATCAGCAGCAGACAGCAGCTGAGGCCTGATATGTTTGTGCCAGCTGGTCATTAACGTTCCTGTCAGGCCGAGGTTTCTGCCCTGCAGCCATGAGCCAAATGTCGAGACGCGTATTGCGCGCATGGCTCATAAATTGGCTTGCAACAATTTAAATGTGTGCATGAGAAAAATCTGCAAACTTTAAACAAGCATCTCTTACCCTCATCAGTAGTGAGCGACGGGGCGTCGCAGCAGAGCTGGTTTGCGGGTCGTTCAGTTTCTCACGTTGCGTCATTTGACTACGGCGTGGCTCTTCCAGTCAGACGACAGACAAAAGGGACAGCCTGGACCAGGGGTGCTCAAGTCCAGTCCTCGAGAGCTACCACCCTGCAACTTTCAGATGCACCCCTGCTCCAACACACCTGAA
>CAEFZY010017750.1:0-13626 GCA_903066815.1 Brachyrhaphis roseni | reverse complement strand
TACTTCCTGTTTTTCCACCAACAAAATGCGCATCTCCCGCCATTGTTTACATTTCTGTCGCATAGAGACGTCGGTCACTCGACAAGACGAGTAGAGGAAATACAATTAAATAACTAAAGAAGGTAGTAACGCAAAAATGATTTTGATAAGTAACTTTAATCTGATTACTGGATTTGAAATAGTAACGCGTTAGATTACTCGTTACTGAAAAAAGCGGTCCGACACTGGTCCTCACCACCCCTCCCCTGAGATGTCTATCTCTGGAGCTCTTCTAGAGTAACCATTGGCCTCGTGGCTGCTTATCTGATTATTGCTCTCATTTGCCATAAGGACAGCTACGTCTGTGGAATCATTTTTCTGATTACACAGCACATCTCTGGGATATTGTTCTAAAACTTAACCCTGCTGTAAACCTTTCCATAACTTTCTACCTGATCTGTCTGCAGTGTTCCTTGCTCATCATGATGCTGTTAGTTGATTAATGGTCTTTAACAAACGTCTGAGGCCTTCAAAGGACATCTGCGCTTTTTGATTTAATATGCTATTCAGTGGTAAGGCTAAAGGTAACTGAACATAAAAGCACACCACTTTTTTATGTGTAAAACATGTATATTTCTTTTTCCTCCTCCCAATTTGACACTAATTTGTGTTGGTCCTTTAGATAAAGTTACTATATAACATAGGTCTTTGAGCGTTGTGGTTATAAAAGTGGAAAAGTGTCTATAGGGTGAGAATGGTTTTGCAAGACTGTGCATTTCACACTCACCTGTGATATATCACTTAGGACTGGCAGTAGTAATTTAACCCTGTGTTTTTATTTGAAATTTGTCTCTGTACACCTTTTATCTTTTCTGGTCATCAGACCTTTTATTAATAATCATCATCTAAACTCAAATTCCTTTTATCTGTGTCTTTTGTCTGTAGGCCTTCAGAACCTTTGTGTCCGACGCGTCTCTCTCTCTGTCTGAGAGTAGCAGGTTACTGAAGGCCATGGACAGTGAAAACATCAAGACATTGCTCTTCTCACAACTTAACTGACCTGAAAGTCCCAGGTGAGTGCTGCTAGATATAATAAAGTCGAAGACACCACCAAGTGGGAGTTAGGCTGTCTGGTGATGGATTAGTAGCCGTGTTTACATAGTGGTTGATTATGTCTGATGGAGCTGCTCAAGAATGATTTATTGACACCAGGGGACGCCTAGCTGTTCGTATTTGAAAGTGTGATGCAGAAGATACAGAGAGCCACAGGGTCAGGACGAGTTAGGTGTGTCTGGAAATGTTGGAGAGAAATGAGACGAGAGATTGTAAAACAGCCAGCGGAGCGTGCCTGCATGTGGCTGCATGTTTAATGCGGCATACAGATGGTTAGTGCTGGAACACCGAAGAAGACCGCCTGTTGCTCCTGTAAAGCAGACGACACGGGGGATCCAGAGACGAGGATGAGAAGCAGTCAACCCAGATCTGTCATAAAGACAGTCTACGCCCCCAAATACTTCATCCATCAGCCGGCGCACCTTTCAGGGCGCACGGAGCTGGAGAGCGATTGTGGGGGTGGATGAGTGAAGTAAAATAAAAAGCAAACACCTTCATCCTGACACTCTGATGTGTGACCTTATTGTGTGGAGCTGGTAACAGGCTTTTATAGCATATCATACAGAGAATCTGTGACAAGTGGTTGGTGTGATATGCATAGGTTCCAGACGAAAGTGGTGAGCTGTAAGAAGTTGACTTTTAAAGTTGCGTAGTTTTGGGAACTTGAGTTTTGAATGCTATCAAACTTTGAATTTTGAGTTTGAGAAAATTCGCTTGAGAGGTGCCTCATTAGTTGGACTAATGCATCACATTTATGTTAGGAAACACAGGGGAGAACTGTGCCACATGTAGCTATTGCTCTCCTGTTGATTGATTTAATAAGGGATTCTGATACCGCAAAACTTGTTAAACTGTGTATAAATTTGACATAGTTAGTATCAAATGCAGGGAGACAATTATTCTTAAAGGAAAATCTGCTTTCCCCTAATCATAGCTGATAATATTTACTCCATTGGTGATTTTTCTCAAAAGTAAGAAATACTTAATACTTAAACAGGACATTAATGATATAGAAAATAACTGCAAGTACTTATTTTGGTAACACTATATAACACCTCCTGTACTTTCCTGGGACTTTGAAGTCACTTTCCCACAACATATTGCAGGAATGTCCAAAGTTTGGCCTGGGCCCATTTGTAGTTCCTGGCCTGATTTTATGTGGCTCTTGACTGTAATTCAAGAATCTAGAATACCAGCACAAGCAATTGACACAAATGCAGATTTTTTTTATTTTCAAGGAATGCAGAATTATTACAGTCAAATTAAAATCTTCTTATGATGGAAATAATGTCAGGGAGAACAAAAAGTGTTCTCTTTACTCTTATATATTAATAACCACAATTTTTAGATTCTTTTTAATTCCAGAGTAAACAAGACATATATCCAGTGACTTTTAATCAAAAGCAAACTTTGGTGGTACTTATTTATTAAACTTGCCTAAATTATTTAGTGATCACTGATGATTTTTTCCTTTCATTTTAATTCAATCAAGTCCAAAAGAAAGCCTACATGCCTTTCTTCCAATAAAGGAGAACATTCAAAATGCTTTTTCGGTTTTGGTTCAAAAATTATTTACACGTTCCTTTCTTACAAGAATACTGACAACTTCATGTGTTTAATTACAATTTTATTGTATTTGCTTATTTATCATTGGGTGGACACATTTTTAAACTAAATCACAGAGTAATTTTGCTTTTTGTTTTTCTTTATATTCTTGGAGCATGCCAGTTCTTCTGAATTGATCGATTTGGCCCCTGTGAAAAAAATCTGGACACCACTGACCTCTCACATACATTTCCAAAACTCCAAGTCCAAGTTGTAGTTAAAGTTTGCACTTTTCAACCTGGAGGTCAGATCTGCGGTTTGGGTCAGACAAATAAGCAGAGTGATTCTGCAGGGCACATCTGAACATATTTAACTCACATAATCTTTCCTTAAGGCACATGACTTCTGATCATCTCTACTGAACTGAAACTAAACAAAATCATTTCTTTGTTAAACAAGCACCACTACGGATCTCAAAAACAAAAGCATATGCCGTGTTTATTATAACACCTTCAGAAAAAAGCCACAGCTCTACTAACATTTATCATCTATTACAGCACCCTGGGCTTTTTAGTTGTTGTTACATGTTTCAGCTGGCCCTAGCACAAGCCTTACTTTCTCTGTCACACACACATGTTCACACACCTTTTAGCAAATTAGACCGTTTAATTAGGAAAGACTCATTTGAATCAAATCATTTACATGGTGCAGCCAGCCTTTGCCAGACTATTCTAATTGATTATTGTTGCCCGACGGGCAGTTTTCATGTGTGCGTGTTCATGTGTGTGTTTTTATAAATTAGTAGATTACTTCAAAGTTATGCTATGAGGGCAGGATTTTTTTTTTATCTGTTTAATGACTATGATTATGCATTTACATCTAGCACAGTAAAACCAGTTTAGTTAAAAAATAAGGTCTAATATAACTGCAAATTCAAGTTAAAAGTGGCTTACTCAAATTACTAATATAATTTAGGTAAGCATGTGCATTTATTTTCATTTGTGGCAAATACATGCAGGGGAGACTGGTTGGGAGGCCAAGCTTCACGGTTTTACATAAATTTGTTTCCATATAAATACCTTTCCAGCAAACTGTTCTGCCGATCTACATTATTTATTCTCTTTAGCAAACAAAGTTGCCTGATTTCACAGTTTGCTTTCATAGAGCTTCATTTAGAAGCATAACCATTCCCATTGTCACCTAAAAACAGTTGCATTGAGCCAAGCTCATTAAGGGAAAAAAGCAGACCTGCTTCCCCATTGGGACTTACAAATGACCCTTTGATGAGGCTGCTCTTTGACCCTTTCCTTTTTTTACAAAGCTGCATGAACGAATGAGAACCAGGCGCATGGGGCTTTGAAGGACACCGGATAAAGAACAGAGAAAAAAAGATGATAGATTATTAGTATTCAACCAGCGGCGCAATGAGCAGCCTTTCAGTGTCGCGTTCCTCCTTCTATTCAGCAGCCGAACAACAAAGACACATTAATTTACAACCAAATTGTTACCATGACATCAAGTGTTGGCAAATGTTTTCACACATTCACATGTTGTTCTTTGCATCATTGAAGCTTTTAATAGACATCATAATTATTGCAGGAAATAAGACGGAAGAAAAGGACAATGAGAACTTTTTCTGACCTTAACCAAAGGAGATTAAGTTTAATTCAAAACACCTTCATTGTCTTCTAACTGTATATTGAACAAAAATATTTGTCTTGACATAATTAACACTAAGCTAGATGGAATCTGAAAATGTTCAACATGAACAACCTGAAGCAAAAGTAGATGTAAGCTTAAAGATGAATCTTGTAAACTTTCACAACTATAACGCCTAATTATTGTTGGTGTGACAAATAGTGTTCATCTTTTATGGTCTTGTGTCATGCATGCACAAATAATAGGTAACAATTTTGGCAGTAACAGTGAATTTAGTAAACATTTATTGTAGATGTTTAATAAAATGTCAACAGGAAGTAAAGAGTCCTCTAAGTGTGTTCCAGTATGACATGACAGCCACCTACTTTTTTCTTGGGACTTTTGTATGGACTTTTGGGGCAAGGCCTTGCTAAGTAATTCCAAACTGACACAAACAAGCAACAGAAAACAATAAAAGAAACAATAAAGAAAGAGATAAATAGCTTACAGTGTTTTAAACAAAGCTATCTGAAACTCCAGATGCACATGTATTTGAATTTATTGTTCCACTTTCCAAAAGTGATGTGTTTTTATCCTCTATTTGCCTAAAATGTAACAATGCACAGAAAATGAAGTACATTTGCATTTTGTTCTTGTAACTTTCATAACTATGGAAACGCTGGATGGAGACTGGAAGGCACTTTGCTTCCTCCCTCCTGCATTTAGTTGCTATTTAGCTCAGCAAACTAAATCCGTGCCGGAGGAAAATAATAATTCCTCAACACTCCCAGCAAATCAAATGAAATGACAACCAATTTCACTGTGCCTCCAGATACTTGGATTTACATGCCGCATCAAACAATAAATACTTGGGGAATAGGTGCGAATATTATGATCTGGAATTGGATGGCAAAGTTTAAAGAAATGCCTCATTCGATAAGGTCCTAAATTTGCGTTGAGTAAAGAGACTTCTTATTCTCAGACGCTTTTGAACCTGCAAACTGAACGCTTGCAATAAATGAAACAGAAAAGCTTTCTGTTTCTCTTGCAATAAATGAAGCAGAAATGCTACTGCGCATTGCTTAGGGCAATGTAATATGATTTACTAACACTAAAACATACTGGTCCATGCATCAACAATCATGCAGGCAGATTGATAACGGAGGACTAAACATAAGCTCATCTTAAAGTGTAATAAAAGCTAAAAATGTGTGATTCAACACTGAAAATCTTTTTAATTATTACCGTTTTATCAAACACAGTTTAGCATCGATAGTGTAGATGCACATCTTCAACTCAAATATTCATGAAATCAACTGCACCTTTTGACTTAACTCCAAAAAGCCTGCTCTGGCTCATATTTCGGTTGTTATCTTGAACCAGCGTCTCTGTTTTGCGCATGTGATCAGATTATTCAGAACAAAGACGGACAGAACAAAGCTCCCCTTCTAATCTCTGCTGTCTTTGTCTCTTGTTGTTTCAAAATGCCAGAGCCAATACGCCAACAAATCCTTTTTTTTATTCCCCCTCTCAGCCATCCAGCCCAGACACATCTGTAGTCAGATGAGTCGGAAGGAGGCCGGGAAGACAGAGAAGTGCACGGGGTTCCTCTTTCGTTTGGTAATGGGCTGGGCGACAATGAAGGGAATGGAGATGGAGATAACAGCTCTGTTGTCAATGCTTCTGTAGACAGATGTGAGAAAATTCACTGTTTCAGAAGAGACACAGTGTCGACACGAAATGTAAATAAAACATCTACTAGAGTTCATATCAAAGGCAAGGCAGGTCTCCAGATAACTAATTGAATTCTTTACAAATCTGGTAAGACTGCAGAAGGAGGAGGATAAAACAAGAAGAAAACCCACCTATGAAGAAATGTGTTTTCAGACAACATAAGCATGTGCGGGGGACGAAACAATTCTCTTTATATATTTACATGAATCAATTGTACATAATACAATAACAAGGATTTGATTCTGTTCACAGAAATGTGTTTTTAACACTAAAATTATGTCTAATAGGAATTTTTAAAGTCTGACTTGAAATTGAAATTATCCTCCTTTGGTCTGTCACCCTAACGCAAATTCCAATTCATCCAGTTGCCTTCAGGAGTCTCCCAATAAGATTGAGTCTGTGAATAATTTAATCTCAGCATAAATCCATCTGATCTGAAGCAGCTCCAGGGTGTGAGAATCTGTCAACAAGACTATGTGTACTCTCCTGAATTATATTTTAGGGTGAAAGACATTGCTGCATGTTCTGCAGCACAAGGATATGCTCTGGTCAAATAGGAGCAAGAACTGAAATTGCTGTCATACTTGCAAAGCACATTTGATGACTGACAACTACAATTGTACATAAACACACCATCTCAACAAGATGGTGGTGCTATCATGACTTTCCTTCATGAGGAACAGGAAACCAGCCAGAGTTGGGCAAGCAGAGTGAGCAAAATATTTCAGTCTCTTGATGTGTAAAGCTGATGGAGAAAGATCCTAAAAGACAACATAGAATGGCTCTACAAGGTATTAACTCAGAGAGGCTGAATTGAAATGCACCCCACACTTTTCAGTAAATGTAATAAAATATATAAAATGAATGGTTCGTTGAGTTTGTGCACTAACTTCCCACAAAGCTTTCTCACAACAAAAAGATATCAAACTTACAATAAACATTGATAATTTAGCTTTAGCTATATTTCTTCCTCTGAAACCCCATATTGCCTTCCCAGTAAGTTATTTTCACGACCAGATCTTATTTGGACTGTTTCATATTTTGATTTGATCACAGCTCATTCATAAATAAAAAAAATACTTTCAAAGATGTGTCTCTTTTCTTTTTAGTATCTGTGGGATTGTCCAGTCTGGTATGATTACAACAACCAGACCAGACTGATACAGACTGACTTAAGTTTGACTGAATAAAAACTAACTTGGGTTCTAGCAACCATTGGGCAAGTTACTTGATAAACCTGGACAGTTTTCAAGCAGCACTGGGAGAAACAATCATGTCCAGACTCTCTCCTAAGGGCATTCAACAATAGACAGTTAGTGTCAACTTTTTTGATGGTAGGAAGCTGGAACACTTTAAGAAAATCTACTCCTGCACCACCAGGACATGCAAATCCCACAAAAAAAAAAAAAACAGCAAAGGTTTTAATCTTCAATGCTAACCACTACACCAATATATAGTCTAATGAAATGTTTCAACTTAATGAGACACACCAAATCAGATCACGATATCTGCAGCCATGTAAACAAGAACAAACTAAAATGCTGGTCATCTAAAACCAACTCCACCTGTAGAAGAAGGAAGTTGGAAGAATGACCCAAAATAAACCTGCCTTATGGAGGTTCTTTAAGATCTTCCACTCAGCTCTATACACCGAGGTAGCAGTCAGTGATGAGATGAGGGGGAAAATAAGAGGAGCTAACTGACCAGACAATGAGGACTTCCTGTTATGAATTTCTCTACGCACAGTGTTACAACTCATCCTTGGAGCTCAGTGGAGCAGACAATATGGGCTCACAGGTGAGAAGGACAACAACACATAAGTGAATATGTCTGACATGCCATAAATTCCTGAAGAAGCACAAAATAAGAACATATAATCTCCATAAAAATATTATCTTTATTTCCTGGAAGGTATTTTAAAGTAATTGGTCTTTAAAGGGGTCCTATTACGGTATGTAAAATTAACTTTTTTGAGCTTTACATCATGTTATGTTAATCAAAAACGTACCTAGTGTTGCTTTTATTCTTTCACGCATGTTTGAGAAATCCTTGAATCTTGTAAAATGCTTGGGAGGACTGAGGCTTTCTTAAACGACAAAGGCCCAATTTCAAGGTATTAAATTACAATGTTAAATGTCCTTCAAGTCATATTTGACATATACAGCATTTTTATAACAACTGAAGGTAATGTAATGACTTGATTGTGCTATAAAATGGCATTATATGCCTGGAAAATACATATCAAGTGCCCCTTAATTTATTAACCACAAATAGCTGGTTTCCTTTTCATTGGAAGAAACCAAATATCACCAGGCCGTGTGTGCGGAGGGATTTGACATGGATCGAGAGGTGTGACTAAAAGAAAAATTCCCATGTCGGTTCTATTTTTCAGATCCCAACTCTCAATTTCGGAATTATTTTTGAGATTCACTCCAGTCTAAGCGATTTAATGCAACAAGTGTTCTAGTCAGTGCTGCTCTTTTTTGTGTGGACTGACAGCAGAACAGGTGATTGCCTGCTCATTGTCATTCGAGCAGTCAGCTGTGCGTGAAGGTCAAGACAAGGAACAAGCCAATCAGAGGAGAGAGATGAGACTGAAGCGTGATTGACTGACTGGCTGCTGGTGGAGGAGACGTTAGGTGAGTTTGGGGCTTCGAGATTGAGAAGTGTGTATGTGTGTTAGGAGGGGGGTTTATGTAACAAACAGTATATGCATGAGAAATTGGTAGATGAAACGGCTCTGGTTGCCATGACGGCCCACTTGGTGGAATGGAGTGTCTTCTTGGCCTTGATGATATCGCGGCATTGATGGTTTTAGGTTATGAGGATGTGTGTGTGTATGTAAGTATGTAAGATACTTGAATATCATTGCAAGACTGCTGCCTTGCAATGCCTGTTTTCACAGTCTGTCTCATTATGGCCACAAACTTCAGTCTTTATTTGGACAATTGGAAAAAACATGACGTTTTGCCCAATTGTGAATGGAAAGGAAAATGATACATTAGTTTCCCAGTTTTTAAAATCTAAGAAGCCATGCATTTGTATTTGGCCTCTTTTTCTCTAATTAACCAAAGTAAAATTAAATGCAGCCACCTGGCTGTAGATGACTGTTGTGTCATCTCAATATAAATGCAACTGTTCTGTAAAGACCTAAGATTACAGCATCATGGAGACCAAGGATCACCACATTAGACAGATCAGGGATAAAGTTTTGGAAAAATCATTCTAGGGTTAAGTTATAAAAGAATTAGCTCAGATTTAGCTTTCTTTATTTTTTAAACTTTATTTATTGTTATTATTAATATTATTACTTTTATTTTTATTTTTTGCAAATAATGGAGCCTGTAGCAAAAAGTCTGTCTGTATTCCTGAAAAGTTGAATGAAAATATTAATTACACTTTTCAGATTTTTATTGGTAAAAATTCAGAAGCTGCGTAGTATTTATCTCCTTCTTTGCAGCTGTCTCCTGTTGTTGTTGGTCTATCTAATAAATTAAATACTGGTGAATTTCTGTTCCACCTCAAGTCATAGTTTGAGTTTTCAAAATATGAAAAAGTTCCAGTGGTCTGTATACTTCTGCAAGGCACTGTATCCTTACAACAACAGCAACAAAATATCTTGAGTGAAACCCCATTTTATTCTCACATGTGTTTCAACTTTTCATTCTTGATTGTTGAACGTTTTTTCAGTTTGTTTCTTTCAAACCTACCAGTGTCATAAATCTCACAATATGACATAGAGAAATGCTCAGTGTTTCACTTTATGAGATCATCTCCAAATAAAGGCTTGAGGGCAGAACATAGTTTTTTCTACTTACAATCTCGTGTCCGCGGAGTAATTGATTAGATTATCTAAATTGAGTTGTCATATATTTGATGTTTAAATTGTCAGACTCTCTCAGCTGAGTACAAAAAGCACAGACCTATTCTGGATTTTATGCTAACTTATCCAAAGTAAATCAAGCTTATAAGGATATGATGTGTCGGTCTGGTTTGCATCTGAGTACTTTTTTTTAATCGCCTGGTAAAACAGCATTCATTGTCCACTTATCAAAGATACAATCATCGATTAAAAGAAATGATGTAAGACTGATTTCGGATATGACACACAACAGTCAAATCATTGTTGACGTATTTAAGGTTAATTTTTCTTTTACAGTTGCTGCTGTATTGTTAGTCGGTAGCCTGGCCAATGCTAAAGTGTACAGATCAATGACAGTGAAAAAGAACCAGAGTTTTGACAGCCATGGGAGAAAAACAAAATATATTAAGAGAATACATAACTTCTCTTTCCTGTGAGACCATATGGAGACCTTGTGGTTGTCATCCTCCTCCTACACATTTCTTCCCATCTCTCCCTCTCTCATTTATTTCAATTTGTCATGCTTTGCTTTTCCCTTAAGAGAGCGCGCTTGCTTGTAAGTGGCCCCATATAGGCCGCGAAATTGTGTCTGCGCTTTGGCTGTAATGAAACATTTAGATGCAGGAGGGAGAGTGATGGTTGTGCATTAATACTGGTGTTGATGTTGCCAGGGCAAAGTCTCTGTTTCAGGCTGCTGGCTCGTCTTGCTGATCCGGGCTCCAAGGAGGGAGAATATGTATCATGTCAAAAATGGCGAGGCTGGTCGTAGCAAAGAAGCGGTCAGGGATTTTCCAGCAGTGTCATGAGTTTGACATCAGAACAAGTTCATGAAAATAAGTCGTTTTGGGCAAAACAACTTTGTTTCTGAAAGATAAAGTCAATCTACCCAGAACACGTATCTGGATATTGTCCCTTTGCATTTTAAGTTTTGACGAACTTCAAAACAATCTTTGCTCTCCTATGAAGCTTGCTAAAAAACTGATAGCTGGTAGCTTGATATTGCTTTTATTTAGTTGATTTCACTTTAAAAATTATTATTGAGTGTTGCACAGTCGGTTGCACAAACATTCCAGGTTGCAAACCAAACTTGTCATTTTATTGTATAACTTTTAATGAAGGAAGATGCAGCGGAGATGGACAGCAGCCATCGATCGTAAGGCCTGGTTTCCCTTGCTGCAATTACAGATTTGCAGCTTACATTTTTTAGGTAAGAAGATTAACGTCCATATACTTTATAAGTAAGTTTGATTAGTAAGAGGCAATGAAATATTGTATTATGGAGAAGGAACACATTTAATCATTAGTAATATCAAGAATTAAGTTGCAATTTGATTTCAAGAATAAAGTCTTTTTTTTCCTCATCTGATTGATTTATGGTCACTATAAAATCATCCAAAACCCAACTAAACACAAATTATTTAGCGTTTTGTGCCGTTAACAAGTCCTAACTAGAAGCGGTTTCAGACCAAAGTTGTGTTTGTTCTCAGATTTGATGTAAGAGTCTGCAACTATACATTATTGAGAATATTTCAAATCTTTCACCTAGCACTGCTTTAGCCACACTGGGGATATCAGATGTTGTTAGAGAGATGTTCTTGCCATCTGCTGGAGCAGAAAAGATATTGCAGGATGCTTTTGCGATCGTAATGCAGATGTTTTCAAAAATAGAAAAATACTACAAGAAACAAGTATCTGGAATACTGTAAGTCGAGCTCGGTAACCAGGCAAGATAGAAAAATAACATACTTTCTTTAGATTTAATCAATTCAAGCACTGCAACATAATTTATGCCAAAATTGTAAGAAATTAAATGAGCAGACTAAAGAACACATGGGCAGGTTATGAAGTTTACGCATTCTAAAATAAGTTAGTGAAACACATTTACAATATTTAAGACAATTTTGTCATGAATAGGGAATTACAGCTTAGCATGTCATCATGTTGTATGTTACAATGAATTCTCACTTTAGCCTTTATAAGCTCTTCTTTGCAGCCATTGATGGAATTTGTAACACACCAACAATTATGAGTAACTTGTCTAATTTTAACTTCAGAGGGAAATGTAAAAATAAACAGCTAAAAAAGAATGCTGCTCATGTAGCTTAATTAACCTCTGCCACCTCCAGCAGCGTGGAATTTATTCTCCAACCGTGGAGCGCCACAATCAACACTTCAGCACATGTCGCGGCATTCAGCCTGTTGTTAGAGTCGGAGGTGTTAAAATTTTAAAGAAGCGCATCCTTTTTATTCGGAGGCTTTGGTCTTCGTATGCTTGCCTAATCCTGCTGGGGCTAGTTTGTCTCTGGCAGCCAAAAAGAAGGAATGCGTTATGCACAGCTTGCATCTGCCTGTGTTTAGATGCTACGCACAGCTTTCGCAAATAACTAATCTAGATCAACAGTAAACAGACTCTGTCAATTTAAAAGGGCTGAACATGATTTTGAGAATCTGTGTCACTCTTTATGCACATAGAGGAATATTCGAAATTTAGGAGAATAAGTACGATGCGATAGACTGATGTTCATTCTCATACGACTGAGATATAAAATATCCGCCATGTTTAAACTCCGATACATTTACTATTTTTATTCCCATAGTCTTCCTTTGAGAAATTACCAAGCTCTCCATGTTGCTCCGTTTGTTTCAATATTTTATAAAAAAAAAAAAAACATAAAAACTAAATGGATATCTAGTAAAGCCGAAGGTTTCTTTGCTCTTTCCAGTTTAGTGTAGGCTGTGGCTTCAGGCGGACGCACTTTCTTCATTATGCACTCAGCTCCAATGAGACTCTGAACACGTTCTGCAAGCAAATCATTTGTGAGAATTTTTCTGAATCCGGTTAAGGGTCATAGACTTGTGAGATGCAGAGAGGAGGCATTTGTATTGAGAGATCAAAGCCCGGCATGTCTTTGTGATTTTAACATTTTTTTTTTATTATTTTTTTTTTACATTTTCCATGTCCGTCTCCTGAGTGCTACTTTGAGCTTTGCATAAAATTGTTCAGTTTTACAGGTGAGAGGAACATGCAATGAAAGGAGAAATCATCCACAGGAGCAAAGTCTTACACTCCCTGATACCTGCTTGAACTGTCACCTTTTCTGCTCGAGCCCCCCCCTTCCTTGATCCGTTGCTATGGTAATTAATTATCTGTAGGTGTGACTGACTCAGAGAGAGCCTGTGTTAGTCAGAAAATGCCTATAACTTCACTATACTCTGAAGCACATTGAAAGAAAACTATAAGCCCTAGATAAATTTTGAAAACATTTTACTGGAGCAGACAGACGTATCAACGTTATGACCGAGTTTCATACCAATTGTGCGATATTTGTGGCCGTGATGGCGATTTAAAAATATGAGTTTGGGTAAAAATGGCCCTGTTTCTCTGCCTCTAGGTCATGTGACTCTCCACTCTAGGGATTTTTTGTGATTATTTTTGCTTTGTTTTTTGCATATTATGTGGGCATGGTAAGCCCGAATCCCACCAAAAGTAGTAGCTCCAATGCCGGGAATTTTCTGCACAGTTTGATACCACATAACGGTGGCGGAAGAAGAACTAAACTATAATAATAAAGAGACACCTTATTGGGTGTAGAGTAATAGGTTCCTGCTATTGCATAGCAGGCCCCAATAATAAAGAGACACCTTGTTGGGAGGATAACAATAGGTGCTGCCATTGCTTTGCATGGCAGGCCCCTAATAATTGCCAGACAACAGCTGATTTGAAGGCACTTTTAATGTTCCTGCATTCAAATGGC
>CAEFZY010017746.1:0-13879 GCA_903066815.1 Brachyrhaphis roseni | reverse complement strand
TCAACACCTTGGCTGCGCCTAGAAATTCTGTCCATAAAAGTAATGAACAGAATCGGTGACAAAGGGCAGCCCTGGCGGTGTCCAACCCTCACCGGAAACGAGCCCGACTTATTGCCAGGAATGCGGACCAGACTCTGACACTGGTCATACAGAGACCTGACAGCCCGTATCAAAGGGCCCGGTACCCCATACTCCCGGAGAACCCCCCACAGGAGACCGGTTGGGCGAACTCCCATGCACCCTCCAGGACCCTGCTGAGGGTGTAGAGCTTGTGATGTCCTTGAGCAAAAATACCATGGTTTTATTGTATTGCAGTGTTTGGAATATAAACATTGCTGATTACTCCGGAAAATGACAATCAAATAAGAATCAAATATTGCACCAACAAAATTGCAAGTATCGGATCAAAGGTTCCTATCCAAAACTTTTCATAAAATTTGGTTTGAAACTCACTGACTAAACTTTTATGTCAGCCACAGTAGCAGAAAAAATAAGGTGATTTGTGTTTGTTCAATGATGCCATATCGTTGGAAAGCTACTTTATTTCTGTCTAATTGGGGCCACATTAGTAAGAAAAGTTCATGTAAGAGTTGAGCAGCAGATGTAGGTACTGTTTGTGGGTTGTGGCCATAAAAATATTCCAAATCCTTCTGGACTGCCAAATAGCTCATTCTGCTGATCACTCTTGTCATTTGGTGGATTGGATAATCACAGTTTTAATAGGATACATCTGGTTAATTATATTATTTCTGTGGCGATGCTTAGTTACAGATAAGTTGAAATAAAGAACAAAAAGAAGCACATTAAAAGGTTTTATTATTTTGTTGATGGAAATCCTTTCTATTTAGCCAACAGGAGTTTGAAAACAGAGATTTGCCAGATTAACCCCCTACGCCTTGCAGCCTTATGCATTGATTATTCCTACACAGTGTTAGCTTAAGAGAGCGATTGGTGTTGTCCGTGTCTATGCAAAGATTTTGTGTTGAGACTCCTCTGGTAGCCAAGCCATTGTTGCCTTTTTTCCACTATCAGCCAAATTAATGTGTGGATCTCTTACATGCATGGAAATAACTGTAATTTGGTTCTCATTTGCACACAATAACTCTATATCAAGACATGTGAAAATGTGCTGAAAGCTAGCAGTTCAAAACTGAAAAGAATGCAAAAATTTTAACCTCACATGCCCCATCATTTCTGCAGCTCCAGCCACGTCTTTCTGCTCCAGGAATCATCTGGGGAACGCGGCTCAGTTCTGAATACCAGGATTAGCATTTGGTCCAAGCTCTGTCCATGAATGAGTCAGCGAGCATGACAGCAAATAGATACAGAAAATCATCTTACTGCCGCAGGCAGCCTCTGTCACATCACAGTTTGCTGGACAGTGGGCAGGGGAGGAAGTGAGAAGTGGACCAATCTGAAATGATCAAGAGGAAGGCACACAGTCAAAGACAAGGGGCAAGGGTTGCACAGTCCCTTACAAGCTGTGTCAATTAGATAAAAAACATTATGAATTTATGCAAATAGATGCTGAAGTAGTTGCTGGTGTTCTTATTTGAACATCTTATGAGAGACAGTAATAGATTGTGAACTGAGTCAACTACTGTTTTCTGTAAAACATTTAAATCTAAATTGGATTCTACTCATACACGTGACATGTTTAAGATGTTTTAGAATGATAATGAACATTTTTCTTTCAGTTTATTTGATCAGATAGCAAGTATTTCCCAGCAGCTCCTATCAAGTACTGCACATTTGCTCACAACATCAAATTATGCAATGGTTATATGCCTCTCAGCTATAAGAAGGAAGAGGAGGGCATTAACTAACAAGAGCTCAGCCTCTACATGTATACACTGTTTTGTGTAATTTTTATATAACCTTTTATATAAACAATAAAGGCTATGTGAAAGTAGCTTTCTGAGAAAATAAATCTCTTTCATTATTGTTTCCTTACAGGGTTTAAAAGTCAAATCCTCCTTTAATGTTTAGATGTGTCTCTATTCAACCCACTTGGGTCAAATAATCACCTCATTTCCAATTCCTACATATGCTTAATTTTATTTGCTTATGTCTGACTTAAACAAATAAACACAACACAAGGCAAACTTGACCATAGGAACCTTCTAGAGGCTTCTCCGATCTTTTTCTTGAGATTTAATTTGGTCACCTAAGTTATATATATCTACTTTATTTTACTTCTTCTTGCAGTAACAACCTCCACACTGAATAGCGTTGTCACGAACAACAGAAAAACAACTTTCTTTCCAATTTCTAGATAACTGTGTCATAACTAGTCCTACAAAATCTTGGCTGATTACCAATTACTTTCTCGGAGCATGTCTAATAATGAAAAAAGACGCATCAGAAAAAGAATGAGGTAAAACGGCATCTGTCTGCTGAGCCCTCTGGCTAAGTATCTGTGCTGAGCAGCGCTCACTGTGACCTGCTAAACACCTACCATTACAGGTGACCCAGAAAACATCCGCTTTGTCCAAAAGAGTGAGGAGATTTACTCAGGATGAGACAAAAACGTGGCAGCCTTTGAGATATTAGTGATATTTTAGAAACATGAGCAACAGGAAATATGATTCATTTAGAGGAATCAAGGAGAAAATCTCGAGGCAGATAATATTACCCTTTTTCTCTCACAAGCACTTTGTTTCGTTAACAAAACATTTAATCTCCTCTAGTCTGCAGTCTCTTTCAGCTGTGATTGTTTTGCAGCAGGAAGCAGAAGCCCCCACACTGTAATTTTTCTCCATCATCCACTTCCAGTGATAATATTTTCTCTGGGCTGCCAACTGAAGTGATGAGAGCCAGGACAATGCTTTGCTTCTGAATCATCTCATCTGTTCTGCTCTGTCAAGGTCTGCACTCAGTGACACTGTGGCTATTCATCCGAGCAGACACGCTCACACATTCGCACATTGTCATGCGCTCGCAGTGAAGGACAAAAATACCCACCATCCCGTCTCAAAGCTCTCATTAACTAATCAGCGTAAAGTTTCCACCCAATCTCTCCGTGGCAGCATGTCATTGCGCACAATTTATTTGTTCAAAGTGAAGGTACCCTGTGGTGTTTTACAAGTTTTTACAATTTACTGTTTGGTTTTTACTCTGGTTTCAGGTAAAGGTTGACAATAACTTATTAAGTACTTTGATTTTTGGCAGATCTGTGGAAATGTTGTTTTTTTTGTGTGTGTTAATTTTTGGTTCCAGATTCTACCAACCACTAGAAAAAAAATCTTTGGTGCTGATCTTGAGCAAAAACTGATGTTGCTTTGATCAGCTTAACAAGTTGCAATTGAGTAAAAATAATTACTTGAACAAAAATGTTCCTCTTAAAAGATTCAAAGTCAATTGGTTTAATGTCATCCTTGAAGTTTGGATTATTTGGTGTAGTTGTCTCAAATAGTAGATTAAAATGGATTAAAACTTTTCACAAAAGTCAGAGGCAAAACAATATACAACTACCTTCTGTTTAAATCTACAGCACAGATATTACGAGTTTTTTTTCCAGCTTTTCAGCTGTTTTCTAGCCTAGATGTCCTCAGTCACCCTCATCTTGTTTCTGGATTGCCTGTTTTCTCTTTCTCATTTAATCCTCACTTTCACTTGGCCAGTTTCTCTCCTTCCAATTTTAAGGCTCCATGATTTTAGCTGCTCAGCACCAGATCTGTAGCCGATATACTGTTGTTTTCCCTCAACAGTCTTTTGTTTGTTTGGTGATTTGTTCCTGGATTTACTGCTTTGGCGGCGTCCTTTGTTGGTGCATCTGCTCTCTCAAGTTCTGAGGGATTAGTTTTTTTTAAAGAATCCTGTTGATGTCTGTTTATGCTTTGTGAATTAATTGTATTTGTAAGGTGGAGAAGGCTTTGCATGTTGTGTTTTTTCACTCTGTGTGAAGAACCAGTACAGTTTTGCTAAATTAGAGAAAGCGACAGAAAAAAACAAAACATGACCACTTCTGTTGCCATAAATCTTTAAGTGAACATTGCAACTATGGTTTTGTAGATGCTTCTGCTCTCGTTGTTGAGCATTAGTAAATGTAGCTGGTTTGTTCTGCTCCGTCACTATGATTATGTGACCATAATCACAATCGCATCCTGCTGTGGGGTCTTGCATTTTGAATTCAGAACTCTTTGCTGAAACATAATTTCTGGTAGTGACTTTAAATGGCCTTAGACAAGATTGATGTCTGTGTGCTGAGGCATCTTAAGCAGGGCATTGTTTCTGGGTGAGGGAGAGAACAGCAGTGACAGTCTAATTGTCAGGAGTACAGAGGAAGGCCTCTCAGCATCCATCATCTTCACACAGAGCACCCTTGGGTCCAACCAGCACCCTCATCTCTCTATCTCCTCTCGGAGCAAACAGACCTTGTAAAAGTCCTGCTCAAACAAACAAATACAATAAACACACCCAAGGTTCTGTGCTCGGCTCCAATGAGGCAGCGCTGCGCCCTCCGCCATGCAGTCGTTCAGCCATAAATATGTCTTCATTTATTTCAAGGAGGCTGAACAGATGTAGTCTCTCCATAAACAGCAACCCATACACATAGCTTTAAACATGTGAGCCGCCACAGCTTTTAAGGATCTGGAACACTTTACTAATCCAGACTGTTTTATTTTCTGTAGATCCATAATCAAACTACTTACATTCCCTTGCAAAACATTCATTTTTAGTATCATCTTTAGTAGATTGGTGGTTGTGCCGCATTCTTTCCATTTTCGGATGATAGACTGAGATGTGCTTCGTGAGACATCCAGAACTCGGAGTGTTGTATTTTTACCTTAAACTTCTGCACAGCTTTATCTCAGAATGGACCGGAGTTCTGTGTTCGGTTTGTAGCAGTTTCTGAAAATAAATCTCATGAGTTATTTTCACCATTCCTTTGAACTTCTGTTTGCACTTTGCAAACAAATTGCATCTTAGAAATTTAATTGATAATTTTAAGCTATATTTTGACAGTCATACTATGTGACTCAGAAAAATCTGCGCTATTTGTGTCTCACAAGAACAGAAATTCAGATCTTTTCAAATTCATAGGAAACAGAAGTGTTATCATCACAGTTAAAAAAAAAGGGGGGAAGAAAAACTACCGGGTGGATGGAGAATAAATTTACTATCTGCATCGGCCCACTGACGGGAGATGGTTGTAAAGATACAAGGATAGCAGTAAGAAGCTAAATAAAAAAATTTACCCGCAGGAAGTAAACAGCCAGCGGGCGTCATTCACTTGAAGCTTATATGATTAATGAACTCAAGACAGAAAGAGACAGCGGAGAGGTCCAGCATTGCAGCACAAAGCATTGCATTTGTTTTTTTTTTACCTCTCACCAGATTGGACAACTGAAGGAAAATTGCTCACTTGCCCAAACACAGGGATTAATTGCCTGAGGCAAGTAGGGGCTGGTAAAGTCAGATCAAGTACGTTTTTTGGTCCTCAGTAATAATCTTGGCAGTTTTAGAACAAAGGCTGTAAAATTGTTATATTCTCTGAGAAGTGCAGATTTTGTTCACTGCTTCCAGTGACCATGTGCGTTTAGATCTCAGATGTGCTTGTGGCGCTACAAAACACACCACTGGTCTGCTGTGTTGGGTATTCAACGGGTCTCTTAAAACAAATGTCTCAAAAACAACACGATGTGTTAAATTTTAACACTGTTTTTCATGACAAAACTAATGTGTTTGTCACTTTAACAGAACAATTTTGACTATCAAATCAACACAAATGTGTGCCAAAATGGGTTATTTTGACAGAGATATACATATAAAATGTGTCTTCACAGGTAATATTAACTAAAAATTTATGTTTCAGTTGAGGATATTAGAGATACTTAAGCAGTTAGATTCATAAAGCTGGAGCAGCTACTTCATGGCTCAACTATTTTAAAAGAAATATGAATCACCAAGTCAAGCTTTTTCAAGGTTATTTAACGCCACACCTTTTAAACAAAAAAGTTTGTGCTCTAAGAGAAATAGCAATGCATATTTTCCATCGGTGCATATTCATGTTGCATCTGCTGAACTATGTGACTTAGCCACATCAGTATATGTTATTCATCAATGCGATCTCTGCACAGAACAGTTTGATCTTGAGCATCGTGTCTCACCTTCATCTGATAAGCTGCAGCATTAGAAATGAGGTGGGTAAGGAAGTGATTAGGAGTAATCTGCGTGCGCTCGCTGAGCTTTTTGGGAAAAATAAAGAGCAGCCACGATGAACCTGGATTTCAGGAGATGTGGCTGAATGAGATGGGGAGGAATATAAAGAAGTGTGGCTGCTGATCAGAATGTGGAATCATCAAAGAAAGTCCAAGTTAAGGTCATCAAGACTCTGAAGGATGTTGAGCTGTGTTCTCATGACAAATAATTTACAAACTTTTTTAATATTCTGAAAGTTTTGTAATGGTATTCTGAATTCATACATGGTCAGTAGTGGTAGTAATGACTTTAACAGTGGCCAGCCTGGGAAGCAGTTCCCCAGAATCCCTAAATTAGCTCTTTAGTACTTTAGGCATGGGCAGGTTTTGGGTTCAGATCCCAGTCCAAGGTCTATCTGCTTGTTCTCCCAGTGCATCATGGGTTTTCCTCCCACGACCCAAAAACAAATCTCTCTAATTAATCTATAAGTGTGTGAATGGTTGTTTGTTTTGTGTCTCTGTGATGGGCTGGGAGCCTGTCCACGCTGAATCCCAACCACTGCCGGAGATCTGCACCCCCCTTCCCATCATGACCTGCAAGAAGAATAAGGTTTATATTGATCTACTTTTTATCTACCTACTCATTCAAATAATTACTGGGTTTTTGTCTTGTCATTTATTGCTTATTCTCCAAATTACTGTCTCAAGTATGACTTGAATCTCTGTTCAGTATTGTATCAAAAATCATAAATAAATCATAATTAGGAGAACAAGGTGTATAGATAATGGTTGGATGGAGGTTGAAAACCTCTGGTCCAGTTAAATCAAGCTCTATGTATCCTGTTTTTGACACCATCAGCTGATGTCCTTGTCTTCTTCCAGTGATTTCTTATTTTTTTTATTTTCCCTACACTCTGTTTTGATTGTCCTCATCATTAGTAAAGACTTTACTTTTTCACTTCCCTGCCTCATGCCTCCTGCCTGTATCTGACTTCATGACAGATCTGAACTCATCATTATAGATCAATGATGAGTTTCAGTAGCTTTCTTTCAGCCAGCTGACTGGCAGGAAACAGTAATTACGGTTAAGGCTCTCAGTGCTCTCAGAGACAACTGGTCACTATTCTACCATCTCTTATTAAGGTTAAGCTGTATGAAGAACCCTATAAGATAAAGTTGTAGTTGTTTTTAGACAGTAACTGTTTAAAACCTAGTGTTCCCTTATAATGATAATTCATCAATAACCGTTGGCAATGGTTCAAAAATATGCTCTACTTTCTCTAATGAGTATCGTAAAGTATTGAAGCACAGATTTACTACTATTGATTTATGGAAGTGTTTTACAAGATAACCTTATTCCTTAACTACAAAAACATTGTGAACAATTGAAACTGAAAAAAAAAAAACAATCAATAAAACAAGGACTAAAAATAAGGATAAAATCACTCTTCAAACTCTTCGAAATGTCCTGCTAACTGATGCAGCCCAGCTGAGAAACACGATCATGTATTTCACAGTCATGAGGTTTTGGTTCTCTCACATTACAGATGTTCTCCTCTGCTCAAAGGCTCTGTTGCTAATGCAGAAAGGTTGACACAAAGGCTCCTTCATTCGCCGTCTGCCAGACCGTCAATGCCGTGATCAACCTATGACTCAGACACACACACATGCGTGCACCAGCATGACCGCAGCACGTTCATGTTCATCTCTGCTGGTGTTTATCCTCCACCCCAAACAGGCTGGAGAGTCTGTATTATCTAGGATGGCAGAATACCCAGGGCGTCTCCCTTCTCCTCCTCAGATATCCCAGTATGATCTATTTCTGTCCTTGCATCTCTGCTCTCAGCGAAGTGCCTCTGACGTCTCTCTTAACAGATGAACGCTGTCAGATCACAACACACAGCAAAAGAATTTAATTAAATCCTCAACCTTTTTAATTCTTTTTTTTTTTTTTTAACCAGATTATGTTTACCATCGCAGTCACTTTCCTGGAACAGGAGTGATAATAGGACCGCGGATGTGTGATTTAAATCAGCTGTCCCTCTTTGCTTTAACTGAGTCATTAACGCGATGAGTTGTTATTTTTGCACACAGAAGCAATTTAGTAATGAGTCATGCAGAGTTATTGGAAGCAAGCAGGAAAAGAGGGGGAAATTGAGTGGGGAAAGGGCACCAAGGGAGTGAGAGGGGTGGAAAGAGGAGAAATGAGAAGAGATTATTTACAAAAAAAAAAAAAAAGATTCATGTCTTAAATTGCTGACTCACAGAAAGCTGCGGACCCTCTTTCTTTCTCCTTCTGATGTTCGTTTTCTCACCCACAGGCCCCACAACAAGTCACACAGCTTGTCCCCCCTCCGCCCCTGAGGAAAAAAGGCGCACTTACGCACACACTGGCAGCCCGAGAGGAAAGGGGATGAGGAATGTTGCTCCTACAAAGCTGCACTGTTGTATTGACTTTGCTGCCGTCATGTGGATTTATTCTGCCTAAAATAGAAAGCAAAAAAATGAACGTATGCAGAACTAAATCAACAGATCAAAGGCCTCTGGGATGTGGCTGGCTGGTGGGAAGTGTGCATGCTTTGGATGAATTCTGCATCGCAAAAGCATTACGTTATTAATCACGGTATCAGCACCACATTAAATCAATTTAATTCAGTTTATTTGTATAGAGCCAATTTGCTGCACATCATCTCAGTTTGCTCAAATTCATATTGTAATATAGAAATCCAATTAGCACCTAATTCAGCTCATATCACTCCAATTTAATCCTGATTAAACACAATGATGTCAGTCAGTTTGTCGTTAAACTTGTAAAAAATGTAAGAAGACTGGATTTAGCCTTGGCTTTTGTGGTTTAGTTTTGTCTGTGTTTTAAATTATTCCTGTTTTTCTCTGTTTCTTTGGTGCTTTCTTGTATTGCCAATTCATTGATTTCCCAACTAGTGAGTTTCCCTTCTGTTATGAATCCACTGATCTGAGATTCATGTGCTTTATTGCCCCCTCGTTGTTTCTTTTTTTACACCAGAAACAGCTTAAGGACAACAAACGTTAATGTTTCTAGTGGACATCATAAAATGTTGGTCTTAGTTCCATGATAAAGTTTGTTAAAAAGGTGAATTCAAGCAAGGCAGCCTACAAACTTGATCCAGTTACACTACTTCTGTCAGGAGAAATTTTCCAGCTATTGCGACACACATGGAAAAATACCCAAAACGTTTGATCCTTTTAAAGAGCCAATAATAACCAAATACTAAAGAAATGTTGGTAAAGTTGTGAATTGTTTTCTTTTTCTAATTATTTCCCTCATTCTAAATTTTCAAAAATTACCAGAAATATTTGTTGGTAAATGTAATTGATCTAAAACAGTGTATCTGGTTTTAACTACATAGATACTGATCCTGAACTGCTTTAGTAATTATTTTTTTGTTTTAAGTCAATGAAACATTTCTAAGAATTCATAAAATTTTGGCATGACTCTTTTGAGACTTTTGGTCACTGAGGAGACTGAGTGGTGTACTTTTTAGAGAAAAATGTTTCAACGTTTTGACTGACAACGTATCTTTAGTGTTTCTTTGCTTCATGGTCTCGCAAATTATGCTTAGTGAACTTTTTGAATGTTCACCTAAAACTAATTTGCCCACACCACTTCTTGGTTAACTAATGTCATCTTTAGCTACAGACTTCTTCAATAGAGGTTAGATAAAAATTGCAAACACACATCTATACACCTGAGCACACAAACAAGCATCAGCAGAGCTCCCATGGCATCAGCAAGCAACATCAGAAAGCAATTGAAGGTGCAGCACCCTCTGCTGTTTGGATAATAGGAAAAGAAACCATTCAGGAGAGAAGAGTCGGATGTCATACAGTATGACTCAGGGCTATGAAGTCAGAGCGGGTTTATGTGGAGATTAAAGGATTGAGCTGGGGAGACAAAGTGTGGGCAGGAAGACAGACAACGAGTCTATGAGAGACACTGGAGAGGCTGCAAAAAGTAACGCAAAGAGTTTTTCTTCCAAATTTATTCTAATCAATTTCAAACAATGTCTGTGTTTATTATCTCGGGGTAAAGTGCATTCTTCTGGGTCAAATCTCACAGATAACTGAGGCAAGTTGCTGCATACTTTGACTTTTCCGATACAAATAAAACATTTTCATTCAATCTCTTAATGTCATGAATGCCTTTAGGAGGGCTTCGCAAAGGGCTCGATTTTCCATTACGTTTTTCCTATTAAAATACTTTCACTGCAAAGTAATCTCCAAACAGCTGTGTTTTATTTAAACAAGAACAAAGGTGGTGTCAAGTGTGTCCAAAAACAGCAGGTACGACCAGTATTTTAAATTAAAACCTTAACGTAACGCTCATCTTCAAAGGAGGTCCCTAATAGTGATGAGTCAACAGATCATTATCTGCCCTCCAAGTTGAGCCTGGTTGGTTTTTGGAGCATCTTTTCTGTCGCTGGCTCACAGTTTCTCTCCTGCAGCTCTCATCAGGCTCATAAACTCCACAAGCTGTTTGAAGTACGATTAAGTTTAAAGAGTTACTGTACTCTACCTTTCCATCGTCAAGAAGCCTCTGAAGGTAGCACAATATTTAAAATTTAACCAACAATGTGAAGGAGCAGTTTGAATAATGCTTAATCTGTTTTCTTTGGGGGAAAGTCCAATAAAATAAGAAGAAAGATATACATTTTTACAGATACAAGATCTTAGCAAAAATTAAACAGCAGGTGCAGGAGAGTTATTTTTGTATTTTGTTTTCAGATTGGCATCAAGTCCAGAACAACCATTGGCTTATTAACTAATTCATTATTTTTTTCTATGTAATTAATTTCTTAAGGTAAAAATGATTATCTATATGGATCACAATATTACTAAATACAGTGGAATGCAGACAACTGGACTATTTTAACACAAGAATATACAGTACTTTGATTAATACAACTTCATTGCAGCTATGGTTGTATAACTGGAGTATTTATCTTGCTGAAAGATGCTCCTCTGCCCCAGACTTAGCTCTCTTCCTGCTTATGGTTTTTCATGCAGGACTTAATCATCTATCTTTCTGTTTGGTCAATTTTATGAACTTTGCTTTGTAAGAAGCAATTTTGGTGTTTTTGCATTTGCCCTTTTTTTTGGTGTTTTCTTTTGTTTTTTTATGGAAACAAAATTGCGTTGCTATATGCATGTCTGCAGCCTCTAGCTCACCCGCCTTGCCTGCTGCTGGTGGTCAGAGGTAAATCCCACATTGTGTTATTTTTGTTTGTTTGGTGTGCTTGACTTGATTGGGGTCAAAAGCTCCTATGTCACATGCACAGACACAGAAGTGTGTATTCATGTTGAAGAGGTAGTGTTAATTAGAGGTGTGTGCAAATGGAGCCAGATGTACCTCAACCCTTTCTTAGGGTCAATTCTCTCTGACAGTAAGAGCTTCACAATCCTAAGACCCAATTAATATGAGGATTTACTTATTATCACACTGAATGAATGTAATTAGACTGAATCATTTAGTGCTATGGTTAAGTGCAGGATAGCAGATGTTACCCTTGGCTGCTGGAAAGAACAATTAGTAATCATGCAGTTATTTCTGCAGCACTTAATTCATACTTTGCAAAAGCCGTCATTATTTAATTGCCCACTTCTGTCTTGGATGTATCCCAGCATTTCAGCCTGAAACTGCAGAGAAGCAACATGATCTGAAACTCGGACCAGAGCAGTTTCAGAGAGGGGTTTGTCCAGGGTATGTATAGCATGAGATATACGTTGTGGGCTCAAATTAACTGTGGATGACACCCCAGAGAGACCCAAACTGTCAAGCTGTCGCATGTCCTAAGAAACTAAATTACACACTTGAAATGTAATAATAATTAACTCTCCCAATAGAGAAAGTGGCTCAATCTTCTGTTAATATTGAAATAATTGTTTGGCAGATGCTAGTCCTACCAATTTCCTGCTGACCTGCTGTGATCTTTGAGCTCAACATACTTCTGCATTAGAAAATATTCAGCAAACGTAATTACACGTCCACGTAATCTTATTGTCACGGTGTTTGCTTGGTTATGGTGTAACTGAATGCAGATCTGGCAGAGGTGGAGAGTTGATTTGATATTTTAAAGAAAAAAACGATGGAAAAGATAAACTTACAAAAACATAGGAACACAGGAACCGGCTGTGAGAAAACAGCAGGGTGTAAAGGAAGGAACCAGCAAGGAGTGAGTGAAGGAGAGGAGGTTAAATATTGAGAGAGTTAATACTGGAACAATAGACCGGGCTGATTGGCTAACAGCGGGTGTGATGAGAGAGAGGATGGGGGCGAATAAACAGGGGAACAAGGAAAATGACTAACTGTAACAAAGACAAACTAGACACAAGGAAGAAATACATATAATCCTTTCCTCCCTGTCTTCCTTCCTCCCTTCCTTTTTTGACTGAGCAGCTCCCAGCATACTAAAACCTCCACCTTGTGACAGTATTTCCCACTGCTTTTCCCACTCTTGGTTCCATGAGAGCTTCAATAAATATATGGGATAATAATCACATGTCTTTATGCAACTAGTGTTCCAAAAAGTATTTCAAAATAGGTGTGTTTTTTAAGAGTACTATTTGTGTTTGTGGGGATATACTGTTAGCTAAAAATACCAAAAAGGAGTTGTAATACTTGAATAATTACTTTCCCCGTCATTCCAATATACGTACAACAAAATGTTGATTTATTTTAAGCTCATATTGTCCCATATTTTAAGTTAAATATTCCCAAATATTATGTTATTTTTTCCCTGAAACAGTAACCCACAGTTATGATGTTTAAAAATGTTATATTCTGCTAACATTACACCTGCTGTTTAATTAGTGTTTGTTTCTTAGAAACAATCTGAAATCATCTCACACACGGTTCCAGTTAAATATAGAGCTAATTAGATGTTTTGTTTTTTCCAATAACTAAACCAACCTTCTCTAACGTTTGTCTTTAAGCTTTTGTTTTAATCACACTGTAGTCTTTCAACATTTACATTTTTTGACCTATTCTCACCACTATTTACAATGTTTGGCAACTAGACGCCTGTACTTTCTGCTGAATGAAGAAGTTTCCAATAGATGGGGAAACAGCCTACTCTATGAGAGAGAATCAACTCTTAACTGAAGAAAAAAAAAGCACAAACAGGCTTTTTCAGCTCATTACAAATATGAACATGGGTAGTTTAGCATACACAGATCTTGCAGTCTGAGCCAGAATCATGGTGATTCATGGTGATTTGGCCCATGATGGTTTGTTTTTCATTCACTAAGAGGAAAGGTACATTTGCCACACACAAAAAACAAAAACCCAGATTCAACACACAATCTGCAGATTGTGTGTTGAATCTGCAGATTGAATCAGCACCTCTCGTTCAACATCTACAGGATTTCTTAAACATACACACTGGCGTGATTGCAGTTCAGCTCAATGCAGCATCCGCTTGTAATTTTCCCTCTTTTGGAATAATTGCTAGCAATTATTGGTTCCTAAGAGTCAATCTTAGTTTGTGCTTTTTAATCTCCCAGCAATATATGTTTAGTCTCAATGAATGAGTGGGCAGATGATCTCTGTGTCCTTCATCCCGTGAACAGTGATGGCATAGTTACTTTGAAAAAGTAACTTTAATCAGATTACTGATTACTCCTTGAAAAAGTAACTTAGTTAGATTACTGACTACTTGATTTGGAAAGTAACTAAGTTACATTAAAAGTAACTTTTT